>APFE030257149.1:0-50434 GCA_000404065.3 Pinus taeda
GGGAAATCTCTGTGTATATGTGTTTTATGTGTTATGCTCTTGCATTTTTATTTTTCCTGTGATTTAGAATTCGTATGCAGGTAATTTCTGTACGGGGTTAAAACCTACATGTTGAGCTCCCTATAATCTTGACACATGCACCATGATCCATCCTTCTTGTGCACCAATACTATTGGAGCAGAGAAAGAAATTTGACTCGGTTGAATCATACCGACCTCTAGCATTTCTACAATGATACGTTCAATTTCACTCTTTTGGGCATAGGAATATTTATACGGCCTGATGTTTGGAGGAACACTTCCTGCAATCAGATGAATATCATGATCATTATCATGAATAGGTGGGATACCTTTGGGAGTCTCAAATACCTTGGAATGATTGTCGAAGAATTTTTGGAGATCTGGAGAAATAGATGATTCCAATGTGGAAACATCTAGCGAACATAATTGTGCAATTACATCTCTTTGTTCTTTTTTTAGAAGCTTTGTCATACTGTTAGAGCTGGTTATCTTTCCTGGTTTCAATACAATACCCCTTAATTCAACTTCCTTTCCTTCCACAAAACATTTCATGAAAAGTTCTTGAAAATTAAAAGCTATTGTACCCAAGGATTGTAGCCATGGACTCCTAGTACAACATCAACACCTCCCATTGGAATGGAAAGCATTAGGCTAGTCAATACATATTCTCGCATGGATAGCTTGATATTATGGCACTTTCCAAAGCAATTTATTGTTCCTCCATTTGCAATCATCACTTGACACTCTAGTGTTGGATATAAGAAGCAATTCAATTCTTTTGCTACCTTATAATGAATAAAATTGTGGGTACTTACTGAATCAATCAACACTATTACCGTTTTCTTCTTGATTTGTCCTTCTATGTCAATTGTTTGAGGAGTGGTAATTCCCGCCAATGCATTACAAGATATGGTCAGATTCATTTATTCTTTATCTAGGCTTTGTTCCTGGAGTATATCCTCTTATTTTGACCTTTCTTTCTCCTTTTCTTATTCCTCTTCACAATCTATGTAGAATAATTTCTTCTCATCACACTTATGACCTTTAGTATATTTGTTAGTAACAAAGACCTTTTTCTCTTTTTGCTTCCAATTGTAGTGGTGTCAACCTTATAGGTTGTGGAAGACTAGGGGCAACAACACTTCCATCTTTATAGTTGTGAATGGTAGGCTTCCTGGTTGCCATAATTTTGATTTCCATTTTTCTTTCTAGCCTGAATGCCTTCTCTAATGAATCAGGTTCCCAAAGGCCAACATCATGTTGGATATTATCCTTTAAAGTCCCTATGAACACATCAATCCTATGCTCCTCTAGAATATTTTTTTACCCTTATGTTCAATTTTTGGAACTCCTCAATGTGCTCCAGTATTGAACCCTTTTGTTTGAGACTTATCAATTGGCTAAAAAACGTGTTGCTTTTTGTATCCATATAATGTGCTATCAATTCTTTCATAAAAATTGCCCAAGTGATAATTTGTTTATGAGAGCAAAGCCATTGATACCATACAAACTAATTTGGTTCCAAATATAAAGTTTCAATACGTACCTTTTGTGTGTTTTTCACATTATTGAGATCAAAAAATTACTCCATCTGTAATATCCATGTTGCAGGATCCTTGCCATCAAACTTTCTCATATTGATTTTTGGAATATGGTGGGTCTTCGATCCCACATTAGAGTCTATGAAATCATGATTAACATTTATTTTGTTCACATCATGAGTTTCCTTTGCTACCTTTTCACCATTAGCAAGTATTTCTTGTTGAAATTTTGTCAAATCTGTCTTCAAATCTGCCATGTCTATTTTCAAATCTGTCTTCAAATCTGCCATGTCTCTCATCAAATCTGTCTTCAAATCTATCTTCAAATCATTCATCTTAGCTTCCACACCCTTTATCTTAGATTCCACACCATTTATCTTAGCTTCTATTAGCTTTTGTGAGAGTGACATTTGTTGCACTTGGTCTTGTAGTTTTGATATATCATGTAGCATGTCTTCTTCTTCTTCATGAGTCATGCTAGAGCTCTCAGGTTGCTGACTAGATGTTTTCATTTCTTTCCTCAGGGAATTAGTTACCGATAATAATGCTCTACTATGCCCTTTGAATTCCTTCAAAATAAATTTTCAAACCAAGCTTAAGCAAAAATTTAAAAAAATCTACATACATTTTTTCACTATGTAGGAGCTCAATATTGCTTCTGATGTATCTCTGTACTTTCGGATCATCCCGTTCTAAAATTGCGACCTACAGTAGCCCTCTATTTCCTCTTTCCAATGCCACTAGTCTGATCCAAATTGGATTCTCCAAGGAATAGTTATGCGAAATCTCCCACAGTGACCTGATTATATACTAGTTCAATAGAGCAAACTTGTATGATGTGTCATGAGTCAATGTTTCGACCTTTGGCTCTTAAAAATATATACAAGAAACTAAAACCCATTCTCTTTCTGTACCTTCTTACGAAATCTCAATCCGATACTCAGAGAGAAAGTTATGATGATTTTCCACAGGTCACCTATTTGGAATGTAACTCAGGAGTTTGCAAAAAGACCAACTTCCTCAGATCATATCTCTGCAAATATAGCGCAAAAAGCTCTGAAATTTGGATTCGAGGTTCAGCACGATTTCTTCTCAAATGGGGTTTTTTTTTTTAGCTTCTGAAATGTCGCAGGAAAAAAGCTATAACGAAAATGCCATGATGACCTATTTGGATCAGCGAAACCCTAGAATCCAAAGCTCTGATACCAAATGTTATGAAACCAGCTCAAGAAAAAGATTGAAAAGATAGATCAACGCCTTAGAATTCAACCTCTTCGAGGGGGAAACCTCCTTTACATTACATAAATGAACAATTCTTGGATGATTCAAATGAAAAACCTCCTTTCTATATATAGGAGTTAAGGAGTCACAATATAACCCAGTCGACCTAACAATAATAATATAAAGCCACAAAAATAACAATAGATGGATTCTATGGGGCGCAATAATAACAATATGGGGATAATAGGGGCACAACAATATTAATAAGGAATACAACTACAATAGTAATGGGGTAATCACTAGTATTATAGGGACCCAACATTTCACTTCATTACTGTGACTACATGGGTTGGGTTATCTGCTTGATGGTCATCATACCTTGTTCTATCATACCATCCATTACTTTGGTTTTGGGTCAATGCTACAAATTCATTCAGTGTCGCCGACATCTTCAAGAGAAGTCACTCAGTCAAAATTTGTCCCTTGCAATACTCATAAACCTTCATTTTCATGACCACCATTCTTGAACCTTGTGTCGTTAGTCACATTCTGTCTCCAAAAATCATTACACTCTTTTTGTGTGGTTGATGTGGGATACATCAAGGCCCTCCTATGATGAGTCGCTTCTTGTCAACATCAACACATTATCCAAGAAGCTGACTTAGAAACACCCTTCCCTTGAGGCTTGCATACATCAATGGCAAGTTTCTCACTTCTAGCAATAGGTTGGCATCACTGGCCTTCGACCGAAATACTTTGTATGGTGTTCGACATCAAAACATCAATTCACACCATGCAAAATGTACTGCAGTACCTTGAGGATCATTATCATTATCAGTTATTCCTCTCGCGTCTGTTAAGAACTTGCATCATTGGTTGGTAATCATACGGTGTCTTCCAATATTCGACTTCATATCACATATTCAGATGGTTAGACTCGTACTTGAGCGAACGACTGAATGAGATAGAAGACCCTGATCTAGTTTCATTCATCCGGGCTGCGATTTCAGGAAAGTTACAAATCATCCATACAATGGCTTTACATTGATGTTCATCATGTCATGGGTCTATATCTATAAACGAATATCTATGTACTTGTAATGAAAGTTTATATGTTGAGCATGGATATGCCTTCCCTCAGTGATTCATGAAAAAAAATCAAAATATCATGATATTATGTATTGTAATCGATGTAGGTCACCATCCACTTCAGAACCTCCTCATCACATCGTAAAGTATATCACTTGACATTATTATTTTCGACTTCATGCTTTAGGGGGTTGCTGTTACAGATCCATTTGGACACATCACTCCCATCATTCAGATCAGTACTTTTAGGGCTCATCAAACCCTAATTTAGTTGCTACATGGCCTAGACAAGTCATCACTTTGAATGCCTCCTTCCCTAAGAGTTTCTTGGCCTAAATCCCTCTAGAAATGCCTCCTTGAGGGACCATTGTAGCCTTGGTCAACGGTAAGTGCACTTCAATGCAGGTAGGCCCATGTCAGGGTGCTTTCCAGAGCACTTAGGCCCACTTTGACCTGTGCTGGGCGAGATTGAGTGAAATCATCATAGGGTTCTGGGAATATTGTTATCTTCTAGAGCCATTTAGAAGATTCCCACACTTATCATCTCCTATTAGCTTGAAATTGGATAGGGAATGAGTTAAGTTACCTCCTATTCTCTCATCCCTTCCTCCATGGAAACTAACTCTAAGTTTGGAAGGCCATTCAATACCCTCATTTATGACCAAACCTCCTCCATTTTCCTATAAAGTGAGCATTCATCTAAGTGATCAGGCGTTGGACTTTGAGAATTTGTAAGGATGTACTGTTGGTGTGAAGATTGAGATTGTAAGCAAGTATTGTTATGCTTCCGGAGTGTTGTTCTTTTGATGTGATGCTGGTTGGAACCCAAGTTGGAGGAGTGACATTGGATCGGACTTCATGGTTGTAACTCTTCCTTCTACTTAATAAAGTTGTTTACACCTTTTCCCATAATTCTTGTCTTTATGTATGATGATTATATGTATAAAAGCTTTCGATTCCATTTGCTTATAGTAGATAGATCTCGTGATTTGATTGGTTTTTATCCTTTGTTTATGATTGCAGGTACTTGTCGAGCAGATTAAGCTCAAGAAGGAGCAATGGGAGTCATACAAAGGAGAAAAAAGGAAAGCGAAAGATAACAAGTAGGTCCCTTGTCTCATTTATCTTCTATAGAAAAAGTTTAAGCGCTTTAAATTTGTTGTTCTATGTGTAGCTACCCACCTAGGGAAATTGTATTTATCCATAGATGCAAAATTCTACATAAAAACTATCCCATTTGCTTGAGGATGATAGGGAGTGCTCTTCTAGTGGTAAACTTGAAATTCCTCCATTAGTGCTTCAATTGTCTTATTCAAAAAATGTGTGCCTTGGTCACTCATCAAGATCTTCGGATAGCCAAACCTATACAATATATATTTGAAAATGAACTTCACAGCAGTTTCGATGTTGCAATCCTTCACTAGTTTTTCCTCGGCCCACCTTGTCAAATAATCAGTTGTGGTAATGATATATCTTGTGCCAGTCCTTTTCCCCGATGGACTGATAGGTCTAACAAAGTCAATTACCATTTATCAAAAGCATGCAAAGTCACCTATGGTACTAGTTGTATTCTATCTCTTATGGATAACTTTCCTATCCTTTGACATACACCACATGCTTAACAATAGTCTTTTACATCCTTATGCAATATAGGCCACCATAACCGACTCTCAAAGTCTTTTGTGTAGTGGATTTTCCAGCATAATTCCCACCTGCGACTCCTCTGTGAGCTTCTATCAGAATTCTCTGACTTTCATGTTCAGGGACGTATCTTTGCAATACTTCATCCAGTCCTATTTTATACAAGTGTCCCGCAATCAACAAAAAATTAGCTGCTCGAACCACCAATTCCTTCCTTTGATTTGTAGTGTACTCCATGGGTGCCATTCCTGTGGACAAAAATTGAATAATATTAGTGAAGTGATTATCTGTGAATTTAATTGCAAACAATTGTGCATCGAGCAGGTTATCTTCAATATTTGTAGGTTCTTGTCCTATCTCTATCCTGGATAGATGATCAGGCCCAACATTCAATCTTCCTAGCTTCACTATAACTTCAAATTCATATTCTTGGAATAATAACAGCCATCCATAGATATTCCCTCCTAAAATAGACTTATTCACCAAGTACTTCGGCCTGGAATGATATATGAACATCTTAAATTGTGCTCCCAACAAGTAATGTATGAACTTCCATAGTTAATACACCATAACTAAAGCCTCCCTTTCTATCATGTTGTAATTATTTTCTACCTTAGACAACTTCCTAATTGCAAATGTTATGACATGATCAATATCCCCTACTCCCATTTCCGCTAGTACTATTCCCAAATCTATGCAAGATACATCAACATGCACATGAAAGTCTTTCTTCGAATCTGGGGAAACTAGAATTGACGAAATTACCATCTTTTTTTTTAGCATATCCATGCTCTTATGGAATTATTGATCCCACTGGAAGGTCACATCCTTCTTCAACAACTTCTCCATCAGTGCAGTTATTTGCACATATCCTTTTGGAAACTTGTTGTAGTAACCAGTGTGTCCTAGCATAGTGCGTAGTTTTCTTACTGTTTTTGGTGTTGGAAAGTTCAAAATGACTGTGATATTCTCCGGATCCACCATAAATCCTTGTTTACAAACCACATGTCCCAACAATATTCCAAATGGCGCACAAAGGATGCACTTCTTTAGGTTCAACGATATTTGATACTGCCTACATGTATCCAGCATCAATCTTAAGCTCGCCACATGCTTCTTTAATACCCCAAATATTGTCCAATCATTAAAGTAATACTCCTTGAAATCTATAATTAAAACTCTAGAAAAAATAGCAGGCACATTTTTCAACCCAACAGGCATCATTGTATACTAATAGGAGCCACATTCTGTGGCAAAAATTATCTTATGTCTGTCTTTTGGTGCAATTTTGACATGATGATATCCTGAGAAGCCATCTATAAAGGAGTAAGCCTCTTGTCCTCCTATATTATCCAACACTTCGTCTGTAAATGGTGTAGGGAAAGGGTCATGCATGCATGCATCATTCAATTTCCTCAAGTCCACACAGATTTTGATTTACCCTTTCACCTTCTTCTCCTAAACTACCATGGGACTTACCCATTCAAACTCTTCGACAAGTTAAATTATCCCCGCTGCTAACATATTGTCTCATTTTTCTTTTACCTTCTCCTTATACTTCAAATTCAATCTATAAGGCCTCTGCTTAACAGGCTTTACATCAAGCTTCATAGGAATCCTCATAACTCCAAAATCCCCTATGATGCCTTTCATGTCTGAAAATTTATTGGGAAACAACTCTTGGTATTCATGCAACAAATCTATTATCTTGTTGATAGTGTCTTCATCCCAGTAATCTCCTATGGTTGCTTACTTTGGTTCAACTTTTGTCCCTATATTTACCTTCTTCATATTTAGTGGTTGCGTTATATCTAGGATATCTATCTCAAGTCCATTCACTTCATGATGTCCCTTTGACTCTTTGATATCAATGTTGTGAGGATCTTCATCCTCTTCTGTAGTGATATTATAGCATTCTATCACATTTCATGTCTGTGCAACATAATCAAGGTGCCAAATAACTAGAACTTAATTTTCAAAAGTATTCTTCTTAACTATATTCAGGGCTACATCTATATGTCCACAATCATCTTCAAATATGAATGTCATCACAAATCCATCCACCATCTGCACCCAACTAACAATGTCATGTCAAAGTTCATTTTCCAAATAGCAATTCTGAGGAATTGTCTCTAGGGTATGGATGAAGCCATGCACCCATTCTTCTCAGTGAGTTTCTTCCCCAAGCTGCCATACAGAGTTGTACATGGTCTCTAAGATTCCAAATCTTACCCACATCAATCTTCTACATTTTTTCCAATCTCCTATATTCTTCTTATGAGTACCCCACTATCTAACAGGAGTAGTCGTTAGTGCTTGATCCAGAGCTAACAGTCTCTAACCTTCTAGTACCCGAATTTCATAATATTTAAAGAAAGTATTTACATCATCCAAACCATCATATAAAGGTAAGTCACATACCTCAACTGTCATACAACACACTACTTTAGCGATCCTTGCACATCACCTTATCGACACTTCATGTAATATGTTCTGCCAGTTCTACAATTCCTCTTCTGAATCTAAAGTGCAGGAACTACTTTCTCCCAATATAATTTCCATCTTCATTGGAATTGATCCACTCTTCTTCATTTGTTGTGATCTGATAGATATTATCAACGTCATCCATGTTATATTCCTCCTTCACAAGCTATGTATACCTCACCCCTTCTGATGGATCCAATGGAACAATAACCCTCATATTATTGCTTTCAAATATCATTTTCCTTTTCTTCAGATTAATTATAGCCATGTTAGTAAACACCCAATCCAATCCAAGCAATGAGGGTTAAGGATTACTACCATCCACTATCTCATTCACTTCAAAGTCAGTGGTAGTGCACACTCTGTCGATTTCCTCTATGACATTAGACAATCTTCCTAAAGGTAAGATCTTCTATTGATTTTCCATCTTCAGCTGAATAGTAGACCATTTCAACTTCGTCTTACCCATCGATTCCCAATTATGCCTTGGCAAGACATTGGCATCAAATCCTAGATCCAAGATTACCTGGTCCATGTCATACTCTCTAATCTACGATGTAAGCCTCATTTCCTTCCCAATTGGCTTTTTGTTTCTATGTAGATTATTCACTGCATGCATCTCACTCTATGGTACCCCTTAGAAGCACAAGAGTCTATTAGTTCCTGTAATTCCTCCATATCCTTCTGATTCCTCAACAGCTTCATGTAGATATGTAGAAAAAACTTCAATATATTTGGATCCACCTCATGTGTCACAACTAGTACTATCTCGCAGTTATCCTTCTGAGTAGGCTACGTGGTAGAGGTTGAGGCCCCATCATCCATAAAACTTCACCTCACCTCCATGAATGCTTGAATTTCCTTTAGGATATCAAATGCAGGAGCTTTTGCAGTAGTTTTCTTTACCCATGTAGCTTCAGCATCCTTTTTCCCATCATCCATATCGTTCCCTATCATGGTTCTGCTTCTCATTACAATGTCGATGCATGGTTGATCTTCTCTTGGCTCAACAGTCATCATTTGGAAATTTGTTGCAAGCAACTAGTTTCTTTTCTTTTGCATCTCCACAATAAGGACGGGATATTCTTCTATCACATGATCAAAATACTTACAGTAATTGCAGGTTGTTTTGGGGTTCTAACAATCTCTTGCGAAGTGTCTTGCCTATCCACAATTATAACATATAATTTGTCCATGTCCTCGACCAACTTCTCATCCTTGTCCTTGAAATCCTCCTCGACCATCATGTTGGCCTCACTCTTCATGTGTGTGTCCTTCAGCTTGTAGTCTATAATTATCAACAGTGCGCTCCATCATTAAGTCATAACTTCAACAATTTTTCTCATCATGGCCTACTAATCTGCAAAAGTTACAAAACAACTACTTCAAGATCTGTATATATTTCTGTAATAGGTAGTAGTCTTCAGAGCGATGTTGACCTGTTTTTCTACAAATCTTGCACCACAGACCTGGGTTTACTGGATTACGCACTCCACTTGCAATATAATCTCTGAACACGGGCCATTGATCCTTATAATGACCCTTTTCTTTGCATTTTGTACACCTTACTTTTGATCTTTCTAGTTTGACTTCTTTACCCTTCTTTAGATCCTGCAATTCCAAGATCGGATTGGCTAGTTGACTCTATATCTGCTGCACTCCTCTATGAGTATCTCCAACTGGCGAAGCTTCTAGCTTCATCGCAATCTCCAATGCTTTATCTTGAGTCGTGATCTTCTATTGTGTCAAAGGTAATATAATATGTGGCAGTAGCGTGGCTATGAACAATTATTTGTGCTGTTGTGGGGGTATTTAAAATCTTACTTGACCCCTCAACAACTTGAATTATTGAGCCAACTATCACACAGATTCAGTCGGTGCTTGCTTTATCTCTTTTATCTCTGTGATACACTATGATTCTGATTTTGGTTTCTTGAATTTTGTTACCAATACTTGCTTAATTTCATTAAACTTAGCATTTGGATTACTCATCGAGTATTTTATATATCATGTAAGCACTCTCTCCTACAATGACGTGACAACCTGCGCCTTCTTTACATCATCATTATTAATATGTCTCATTGTCTATACTACATTAGATACGAACCAAAACTGGTTAGGGTCCTCTGATCCTAGTCCTTTAATGACTGGTATCTTAATGTCATCAACCATTCCTTTTCTTCTCGATGGACTAGGTGGAGGTGGAGGTAGAGGTATACTTCATTAGCTACAAACCAAAACTAGTCAGGGTCTTCTAATCCCAGTCCTTTAAAGACTAGTAGCTTAATGTCATCAACCATTATTTTTCTTCTCGACGAGCTAGGTGGAGGTGGAGGTGGAGGTGGAGGTGTAGGGGAAGTATGGGGAGAGGGATGGGGTGTGAGGGGGCTGGATGGACAAGGAATCCCAAATACACCCTGATTCTTCTCAGCTCCTAACTTCGACACACCTTTAGGATGGGTGGGGAAATGTCGCGAGGTTGTAGGGTTACTTCTTTCTTCTCCTCTCTCAGATCCCAACAAAGGGCTATATTCAATCTCAATATAGTTCATTGGCTTTGTTCTATATCACTTTCCACTTCACGTAGCTCTTGGTTATGCTTTAATTCTTATTTGTGCAAACATTAATCTAATTGCATCCGTAGAATCCCCTTTTCACACAATAACATCTTAATCCAAAGCTTCAGAGAATTTAGAAACTTACCTCGTGATCCTTTGAAAAATCTTCATTCAACTTTGCTATAGGACACAATCTCGTCGATCATGAACTTAGTGATAAATCCTCCCAAAATGCTATTGATCTAGAAATCAACAACCCTTGAGATACTATTATCGATTCTCTTAAGCCGTTGTATCAAATCAAGATTCCACTCATTAGGTTCATCTCATTTGAAATAGGTATTATTCTTGGTCAACTTAGATACCCACTCATATAATTCAATGTGGAACGAACCAAAAAAATTTTCGTATTTCTCTTCGTAAATGTATTTATGCAACCAATCTTTAGTCGATAATCTAGTATTTCCGTTTTATTTTTCTACAAATTCTCTTTCTCTTTGTTCAACCCACTCCTGAATATCTTTCTTCGATGAATGCCAAAACATATCCCTTCAGCATATCCCAGTCCTGGCAACGAAACCATTTGTTGGTTTGAGGGGGCTTGACCCAGGTTCAGAGTGTATTATGCACCAACAAAACCCTCAACTACAGGCCCTTTTGGAAACGACCTACAAGCAGATCACAATCTCACCCAAAGCAGTTATGGGATGCTGCAGAACCAAGTTTTTGCATTCGAAGGGATATTCGCGCAATGGCATTGTGTATTTAGTTCTACTTTATATTGATCTTATAATTTCACATGCATAAGAACTTTGTGTAGATGATTAATTTGACAGATTCACTTTAAACCCATAAAATCTAACAAACTATAGTATATCTTACAGTTCTTCACATAATTCAGTGAAAAGCATGCATAACTAGATACATAACAATACACAATACACACATAAGATATACAGTACTTCGCCAAAACTTCTTATTTATTAATATAAATCTCTATTACATATACTTCTTCGACTTGCTTACCCAACTACAGGTGGTTTGTGAACTCAGCTATAGACTCTTCCAGGCCTCTGCACACTCAACTACAAAGCCTTCCCCAAAACTACAGAATACATATGAGAATACAATAGTCAAATGATCTCTTCTATTATGTTCTACGATGATATTGTTTACAAAGTATTACATATTCTTAAATACATTTCATCTTTACAAAAACCATGGTCCACATACTGTGGATCCACAAAACAAAGACTAATACTCGATCCACCTTACTCAATAATGGCTTTGTCCCATCCCCAAAGCCCTAAAAGACCGCTTGATGAATATATATTTGCTAGCTCTACGTGGTCCACCCCTTCTGTGGGGTCTTTTACTCAAAACTTGGACCAATTTGGGCCATGCTCAATAGGCTTCAATAATAGCAGGTTCAATAATAGAAGAAGAGTTTATCAAAGAGGAAGATATAATATAAGAATAAGAGATTCTATGGATGATCATGAAGATGGTCTTCATCCTCAAAAGAAGTCGAGGAAATCCAGGTATGAAACTAATACAATAGCTATTTAATCTAAATATATTCTTATTTCTACCCTTTTTGGTTCTTCCCCTTCAGATTCATTTGATAGTTGGATGGTAGATAACGGGGCTTCTAGATAATTCTCTGGGTATAAGGAAGTCCTCTCCAATATGGTTGAGAGGGAGTCAAGTTTGAAGATCATTCTTGGAGACAGTTATTCATATCCTGTGAATGAATTTGGATTGGTTTGGTTTTCCCCTGGATTTCTTTTTTTTTTACACTAAATTAGGTGGGCATACCTGCCTATTGTTTTGTTCATGGATTTTGCACATGGTTTTGGGCATGATGGTTTTCTGTCTATGGTATTTTGTAGATCCCTTCATGGGAACTATAGTTATGTTCTAATCCAGGGTTAATGGATTGGGTTTTATGGATTCTTTGGCATGTATATATATGTATTATAACATTGAAAGGAATATAATGAAAAATAAATCTAGTAGTCCCAGTTTTGGGATCGAGGAGAAAATATCTGTGTAGATATGTTATATGTTTAATGCTCTCGCAATTTTTTATTTTCTATTTTTTAAAATTCGTATGTAGGTAATTTATGTACAGGGTTAAAATCTACATTTGGTATCAGAGTTGTTTCGGATTCAAGGGGATGCCTTTGCTACTGAGGGGTTTTCTCGGGCCTGTGGTAGACCCTATTCAATGGGAGATCTGCGGGATCGATTCTTATGGTGAAAAAAAAATGGTGAGTAGTGGAAAGAAAGAGATTGAGAAATTTAATGGTCATAGTTTTGAGTTGTGGAAACTCAAGATGGAGGATATGCTGGTGGATAAAGATCAATGGATCGTAGTAGATCTGGGTACTAAACCAACAACAATGTTAGTTGAAGACTGGGCAAAGTTGGATCGGAAGAAAAAGAGCACAATACGATTGTGTGTTTCAGGTTTAGTATTGTTGAATGTATTATGGGAAGCTTCAACGAAGGCTTTGTGGGACAAGTTAGGGACTTTGTACCAATCTAAGTCTCTGGTGAATAAATTGTTCCTACAGAAAAAATTGTATAACCTAAGGATGAAAGATGGAGACTCAGTGAAAGAGAATCTGAATTCCTTTAATATTGTGGTAAGCCAATTGTTATCTGTTGATGTTAAAATTTTAGATGAAGATAAGTGCATCAGTTTGTTGTGTTCTCTACCATATTCGTGGGAAAGTCTAGTTGTTGCAGTAGGTAGCAATGTGACTGCCTTGTAGTTTGATGAAATAGTCTCGTCCTTGCTGTGAGAGGAGATGAGATAGAAAAATACGGAGGGCTAGAATGGTGATGCCATGTCTGTATGAGGATGGTCCCAGAAAAAAAACAAAAATAAGTCCTCAAGTGGGATATCTAAATATAGAGGGAGACCTAAATCTCCAGGAAAACCTGTAATGGTGTGCTGGAAATGCAGAAAGGAAGGGAACTTCAAAAGGGATTGTAAATCTAAAGCTCCTGAGAAAGGAAAGGGATTTGATGATGCTCCTTTTGTAAAGGTGAAAACCACCTTAGATGAAGGTGGGGATGTGTACTTGGCTTCTTCTTCAAGTACACATGTAGATCATGAGGTATGGTTGATTGAATCAGGTACATCCTTTCACATCACTCCCCATGGGGAGTGGTTCTAAAAGTATGATAAATATGATGGTTAAGGGATTGGGGTTTATTGATGCTTCAACATGTATTTATATGTATTGTAACATTGAAATGAATATAATGAAAAATCAATCTGATAGTTCCAGTTTTAGGATCCAGGGGAAATATCTGTGTATATATGTTTTATGTTTTATGCTCTTGCCATTGTTTATTTTCTGTTTTTTAGAGTTCGTATGAAGGTAATTTCTATACGGGGTTAAAACCTACATGATCTGTCAAATTTTATTTGGAATCTAGGGAACCATTCTTCTTCATGAAGTAATGTATCTTCTAGAACTAGAGAAAAACTTGGTATATATTTCTGCTCTGGAAGATAAAGGGATGAGAGTAGTCATCATAAAGGAAAAATTCCTTGCCTAAATGATGGAATATTGAATGAGGGATGAGTTTACTTTGGGATCTAGAGTTGAAGGACCCTATAGAGTCACTAGAAGACCTCCATTGGCAATGGTCCAAAACACCAATCATCAAAGTGAGTTATGGCACCAAATATTGGAAAATCTATGTTATGAAGCTCTACCAAAATGAAATAAGTTAGTCTTTGGGATTCCTAATGTTGAAGCTAGACATGATGGAGTATGTCCAAGATGTGCCAGTGGAAAGAATACAAGGGGACCATTCCCCTCTAGAAAGAAAAAAGCTAATGATATCCTCCGTCTCATTACATCTTACCTATGTGGAACTATGTTTGTGCATTCTCTTAGTGTCCATCTCTACTACATGAATTTTATTGATGATTTCTCGAGGAAGAAATGGATATACTATTTGAAGAATAAGGATGAAGTCTTTTATATGTTCAAGGACTTCAAGGCATTGATTAAAAATCAAATAGGGAATAAAATCAAGATCTTTAACTCTAACAATGGTGGAAAATATACGTTAAATGATTTCGTTGATTTTTACAAGAAATTTGGGATCAAGAAGGAAACGATTATGCCTTATAATATCGAATAAAATGGAGTCGTTGAAAGAAAGAATAGGTCCATAGTGGAAGATTCCTAAGCTATGCTCCATGATCAAAATTTGTTGGAGTTCCTTTGGGGAGAAGAAAAAAATACAATGATGTATGTTCAAACCAGGGTCCCTCATTAAGCTTCGGACAACAAGACTCACAAAGAAGTATTCATAGGTGTGAAGCCCAACATTGGACATCTTAAGACATTTAGTTGCCCAATAAATTTCCATGTGCTGAAGGAGAAGAGGAAAAATATGGAAGCCACTGGAAGGATAGGTATGTTTGTTGGGTACTATGAAAATTATGAAGCATTTAGAATATATATACCTAGTCAAAGGAAGATTGAGTTTAGTAGGGATGTAACTTTCGATGAAGATATTGTCCTTGAAAATGAAAGGGGCCTTCCTCTACCATCTTCTCTTGAGAAGAAGGAGGATGATATGGATCTACTAGAAGGCCCTGCAGTGCATGAATATGAGAAGGATATTGTCAATGATCCTATGGATCCTTTGGAACCTCCTCCAAGTGATACTCCTACTACGTAGATACCATTGTGGCTTTGAGATACATTACAAGATGTTGAGAGACACATTCTCGCCAGAGGAACCTTTAGAGAAGGTAAGAAACCTTGTCAGTATCAAGGATATGTTGCATCCATGAACACTATTATTCAAGTTGAGCCACCTACCTTTGATGAATTTGTGACAAAAAATGTTTGGAAGGATGAAATGGCTGAGAAGTATGAAAAATGATGTATGGGATGTTGTTTCGAGACCAAAAGGGAAGTACGTTGTAACTTCAAAATGGCTATACAAAATAAAACATGGAGATGATGGAAACATCGATAAGTATAAGGCAACAATTTTGGTTAAAGGGTTCTCATATAAAGAGGGAGAAGATTATGATGATATATTTTCTCTTGTCGCTGACTACACCACCATTAGATTGATTGTTGCCCTTGTTGCTAGTCAAGGATAGACTCTTCACGAGATGGATGTAAAGATGACATTACTTCATGGAATTCTATAGGAATAAGTATATGTTGAGCAACCATAGGGATTTTAAGTGAAGGACTAGAAGGCACATGTTTGCAAGTTGAATAATGTATTATATGGCTTGAAGAAAGCCCCCAAAGCATGGTATGCATGTATTGACAATTACCTAGTGAATCTTGGATTCACGTGAATCAGTGTTGAATCTAACCTCTAATTCAAGGTGCTCCAAGGTATGCCTTTGATTTTAGTTCTATATGTTGAAGATCTATTCTTGATAGGTAGTAAGTCCCTAATACTTTATTGTAACAAGGAGGTGGCCTCTGAATTTGAGATAAAATATCTTGGTATGATGCATTACTTCCTAGGATTAGAGGTTTGGAAGAGACCTGGAGAGATTTTACTTTCTCAAGAAAAATATGTCATAAAGCTATTGGAAAGATTTGGAATGACAAAATGAAAATTCTTTTCCACCCCAATAGAGATGAATTTTAAGAAATTGTGTGGAATATTAACAAATGATTAGGGAATTGATTTTCCTTGTGAATACCCATCTAGAAATATGTTTTGTAGTGAAAAACTTGATTCAATTCATGACTGAGCCCTTCCATATACATTAGGTTCTTATTAAACACATTTTGAGATATTTTCATGGGACAATTAACCTTGGTCTGAGATATTTTGTCGGAGATGTATGGATGCATGGATATATTGATGCTGATTGGGATGGAAACATTATTGATAGGAAGATAACATCAAGGTGATGCTTTAGCTTGGGGTCCTCTATGATATATTGGATGAGTAGGAAACAAAAGTTCATAGCTTTAAGCACAACCAAGGTAGAATCTATTTTTGCTAGCATTGAAAGCTATGAGGTAGTTTGGTTGAGAAACCTCTTTGGAGAGATATTTGAGTAGGTCCTAGATACTATAGTGATATATTGTGAAAACAAGAGTGTGATCCTATTGGAAAATAATCTCATATTTCATGACAATTACAAGCACATTGAGATCGGGTACCACTAAATTCAATACATTGTTCAAAGAGGAGTTGTAAAACTCCATCACATATCGAAAAATGAGCAAATAGTAGACATACTACCAAAAGCTTTTCTGAAAGGGAAGTTCTTGGTATTTAGAGAGAAGCTTGAACTGACAGATCTGACCCTCCCTAGTAAGGGTCCCTGCTGATCGAGATGAATGAGTTATGCACTTCCCCCTTGTTTGAGCTCATAGGGAGAGGAATTGACCTTGAGATCTCTTGGGGTTGAGGTATCTCTGGAAAATAGGATGGTTATGATCCTAGCCCTCTTTAATAAGTAGTATCTTTCCTATTGTTATCATGGAGTGTGTTTGATCCTTGTCACTTATGAAAAGTTGGGTATCTCCCCCTATCATGATTGACATATTATACCCCAGTATGCATATTTCCCATAAGCAAGGCTTCTTGGGATTACCTACCCATTTGGTCAATGGGTTGAGATGACTTAAGATGGTGTGATCCTTGCATAGCAAGTGGATCTTTCTCAAGTATGGAGGATGCAAGTGTTTAGCCACTTGACTCTTCAAGGTCAACTTGGGAAGATCAACAAGAATTAGGATGGTTGTGATCTCTACCCTATATGGAAACTTTGGTCTCACCTGTTCACTAGATAACATAATGGATGTGATCATTGCTTGTATATGGATCTCGCCCAATTGTCACTGGATGATATGATGGATGTGATATCCACCCTATATGGAAATTTTGGTCTTGCTTGTTCACTAAACAACATGATGCATGTGATATTTGATGACAGATGGATCTTGCTTATTATCATTGGATAAAGGGTTATAGCTTAGAATCCCCTATGATGTCACATTATACTTATTTTAGATTCAAGAGTGTTAAGAAAATGAACTTAGATGAGTACAAATGAGAAGAGAAGACATTTGACTTGATCATGATGAGACATTTGAGATGGGATCAATTTTACAATAAGAAATTTATCCCTAGCTGAGAGGGAGTGTTAATATGGTAGATCGAGGATCAATTCCCTTCATTGGACAAAATTCCTCATTCAGAGAGACCTAAAATTTCCCCCGGAAGCACTCAATTTGGTTAAGGAAAAATGTATTTTTGAAGTGAAAATCGACAATGGCTCAAAATTCAAGATCAGCCTAAAAGGCTAATTAGCCCTCGTCCAATGCCTATAAATACAAGTCAAGGAACCTCATTTGGAGACATCACACCATGCATCTCTCTCTTCTCTCTTAGGTTTGATACATCTAAAATATTGTAGGTCTTCATCCACACGTGTGAGGAAGAGAAAGGATAAAACTGTAGGAGGTCAAAATATGTTTTGACCAATGTTGACTTTGAGGATTGGGGATAATTTGACTTTTTTTGACTTGGGTTTTTGGACTATTTTGGAGATCAAATTATTTGACACAAAAATCACGAATTTATGGGCACTTTGAATATGGTTGACTTTAGATATACAACTAGGTTTTCAATTACCTTTGACCTTGACTTTGATCGATTTTGAAAGAGAATTTTGGGACTATTTTTATAGCACTTTGACTAGCTCTAAAGGTCACATTCTTTGACTGCTGACTAAACTTCTTTGAAGGAGATTTGACCATTGGTTGTTGATATTGTTGCTATTGTTTACTTTAAAGTTGACTATTGGCTCATATTTTGGATCTTGGTTGGTTGTTTTGTTGGATAAGTCAAAAGCTTGAGTTTGACTCTTCTTGATGCATTTGGAACATTGTACTCTCTATTGAACATTTTATGACAATCTAGCAAGAAGAGGAATTTAAAATGGTTTTCCCCCTTATGGGTTTTTTCCCTAGTCTTTCATCGAATTTGGTGTCTCTTGTCAATGCTTTTGATTATCTCTTACTATTTTTTGCGTTCACTGTTATATCTACAATTACTATTGATTGATGGAAGATTTTGATTTCTAATTGAAGTTAAGAATTGAGCTAAAGTAATTGTAACAACATAGAATAGTGGAAAATTAACATGATATTAGAGCTAAGGCAAAGAGAAAAGCCCAAAGAGACAAGAGATAAGAGAAAATATTTTTGGAAAAATTTAAAGAAGCCTATTTGATTTGTACAAGATGACTACTTATTTCTTCAAGGATAATGAGAAGCTGGGCAATTCACCAAACTTTATTGCATGGAATATCAGGTTAGAAGTTATATTGGATGACAATGATGTTTTGGAATATGTGTAAGCAAAGATTCCTAAGCCTCTGGAAAATTCTCCCACTACCACCAAATCCAAGAATAAGAAACGTGAGATCAAGGCTAAGAAAATTATTATTGATGGTTTAGAAGATCATTTACTTGTTTATGTTGGCAACTTGAAGAAGTCTAAGGATATGTATGATAAGCTAGTAGGGATGTATCAAGTCAACAACTTGATCTACATTCTCTCCTTGAATAACAAGCTCAAAGAAATGAATATGAACAAGGGGGAATGTGTTGAATCCTACATCATGAGGGTATCTCAACTAAGAGATCAACTGCAAACTGCTAGTGAGCATGTATCTAATAGATATTTGGTGATGATCACTCTTCAAGGTATCCCTCCTATGTGGGGAACCTTCATTATACCATAAGAAACAACAAAAAAACTCCCAAAATTTGATGTGCTCATTGGAAAACGTACCCAAGAGTAAGCAAGGATGATTTCCTATGGAAGAATTAAAAAGAATGAAGAAGGAGAGCCATCTACCTTTATTGCTCAAGACGAAAGGAGGAAAATAGAGGAGGTACATCTAATTCAAGGAATTTTGCGCCAACACATAAGGACTACAATATAAGAAAATAAATATGAGACAAGGGTATGTCAAATATTGAGTGTTATAATTGTCACAGGTTTGGCCACTATGCTCAAGATTGTCGAGAAAGAAAGGATACTCCAAGGCCAAGATACAAACAAAATTGTGGCTTCAACAATATTAGGATCAATAATAGAAGAAGAGTTGATAAAAAAGGAATACATGATATAATAAGAAGAGATGCTCTGGATGATCGTGAATATGACCAACATCCTCAAAAGAAGTCTAGGAACTCTAGGTATGAAAGGAATGCAACAACTAGTTAATATGAATATTTTCTCATGTCTTCCCTTTCTAGTTATTCCCCTCTAGATTTGTATGATAGTTGGATGGTAGATAGTGGGGCTTCTAAACACTTCTCTAGATATAAGGAATTCCTCTCAAATGTGGTTTAGAGGGAGACAAGTTTGAATATCATTCTTGGATACAATTATTCATATACTGTGAAAGGATTTGGATCTGCCAAATTTGATTTCGACTCTAGGGAATATGTTTGCTTCATGAAGTAATGTATATTCCAAAACTAAAGAAGAAATCCATATCTATTTCTTCTTTGGTAGAAAAAGGGATGAGAGTAGCCTTCATAAAAGTAAATTTCCTCACTTGGCCAATGGAATCTTTAATGAGGGATGCCTTTACTTTGGAATTTAGAGTTGAAGGACTCTATAGAGTCACTGGAAGATCTCTGTTGGAAATGGTCCATGACACCAATCATTAAAGTGGGTTATGACCCTGAATATTGCCACATATACATTATGAATCTCTCCCAAAATTAAATAAATTAGTCACTAGGATTCCTAATGTTCAAGCAAGACATGATGGAGTATGTCTAGGATGTGCTCATGGAAAGAATACAAGGGGACCATTCTCCTCTAGCAAGAGCAAAACAAATGACATCATCCATATCATTCATTGTAATCTATGTGGACCTATGTGTGTGCATTATCTTGGTGGCCATCTATACTTCATGAATTTGATTATTGATTTCCCTAGGAAGACATGGATATACTACTTGTAGCATAAATATGAAGCCTTTTATATGTTAAAGGAATTCATGGCATTGATCGAAAATAAAATAGGGAAGAAAATCAAGATCTTCGGGTCTAGAAATGGTGGAGAATATACCTCAGATGAGTTAGTTAATTTTTGCAAGAAAGCTGGGATCAAGAAGGAAACTATTGAGTGTTATAATCCTGAACAAAATGGAGTGGCTGAAAGAAAGAAAAGGGTTCATAGTGGAAGTTTCCTAAGATATGCTCCATGACCAAAAGTTGTCAAAGTTCCTTTGGGGAGAAGCAACAAATACAATGGTATATGTTCAAAACATGATCCCTCATCAATATTTGGACAACAAGGCTCCCGAATAAGCATTCAAAGGTGTGAAGCCTGACATTGGACATCTCAAGATATTTGGCTACCGAATATTTTTCCTTGTGTTGAAGGACAAGAGGAACAAGATGGAATCCATCGAAAGGAAAGGTACATTTTTTGGCACTATGAAAATTCTAAAGCATTTAGAATATATATACCTAGTCAAAGGAAGATTGAGTTTATTAGGGATGTAACTTTTGATGAAGATTCTACCCTTGGAAAAGAAAGGGACCTTCCTTTGCCTCCTCCTCCCTGAAAGAAGGATAATGATATGAATATACTAGAACTCCCTTCCATGCCTGAATATGAGACTGATATTTTCGATGATCCTATGGAGCTCATGGATCCTTTGGAGCCTCCTTGAAGTGATCCTCCTACCAAGAAGAGACCATTTTGGCTTCGAAATACATTACAGGATGTTGAGAGACACATTCTCGGTAGAGGGATCTTTAGGGAAAGTAAGAAACCATTCCGGTATCAAGGATATGTTGTAGCCATAAGCACTATTATTCAAGCTGAGCCACATACCTTTGATGAAGTTGTGAAAGAACAAGTTTGGAATGATGTTATGGCTGAGGAGTATGAATCGATTATGAAAAATGATGTATGAGATGTTGTTCCGAGACCTAAACAGAAGTCTTTTGTAACTTCAGAATAGCTATAAAAAATCAAACATGGAGCTGATGGAAGCATCAAGAAGTATAAGGAAATTTTCATGGTTTGAGGATTCTCCCATAAAGAGGGAGAAAATTATGATGATATATTTTCTCCTATTTCTCACTACAACACCATTAGATCGATCATTTCCCTTGCTGCTAGTGAAGGATGGAATCTTCACCAGATGGATGTAAAGACGACATTCCTTCATGGAATTCTATAGGAATAAGTATATGTTGAGAAGCTACAAGGATTTGAAATGAAGGACCGGAAGACACATTTTTACAAGTTGAAAAAGGAACTATATGGATTGAAGCAAGCCCCCAAAGCGTGGTATGCCTATTTTGACAGTTACATGATGAAGATCGGATTCACAAGAAGTAGCGTTGACCCTAACCTCTACTTCAAGGTGGTCCAATGCATGCCTTTGATTTTAGTTTTATATGTTGATGATATATTCTTAACAGGTAGTGAGCCCCATATGCTTAAGTATAAGAGGGATACAACCTCTGAATCGGAGATGAAAGATCTTGGTATGATGCATTACTTCCTAGGATTAGAGGTTTTCCAAAGACATGTAGAGATTTTACTTTCTCAAGGAAAATATGTCATGAAGCTATTAGAAAATTGGTAATGACAGAATGCAAATCCTTGGCCACCTTAATGGAGATGAATTTTAAGAAATTGTTTGGAGACGCTGCTAGACCTAACCTAGCTAACCCTTTTGAATATCGACATTTGATTGGGGCATTGATGTTCCTTTTGAACACCCGTTCGGGCATATGATTTGTAGTGAACACCTTAATTAAATTCTTGACTGAGCTCCTCCATGCACATTGGGTTGCTGCTAAACATATTTTGAGATATTTTAATGGGACGATTAACCTTAGTCGTAGATATTATACAGAATATGTATGAATGCACAGATATATTGATGATGATGTGGCTAGAAACATTATTGACAGAAAGAGCACATGAGGGTGATGCTTTGGCTTGGTGTCTGCTATAATATCTTGGATGAGCAGGAAACATAAGTATGTAGATTTAAGCATGACCAAGGCAGAAACATTGTTGCTAGCATGGCAAGCTGTGAGGTAATTTGGTTGAGAAAACTCTTTGGAGAGCTATTTGAGCAGGTCCTGGATACTACAGTGATATATTACAAAAACAAGGTGGCATCCAATTGGTAAAGAATCTTATATTTCATGAAAAGTCCAATCACATCAAGATCAAGTACCACTACATTCGAGACATGGTACAAACAGGAGTTGTAAGACTTCATCACATATCAATAGACGAGAAAATAATGGACATATTCACCAAGGCTTTGCTGAAAGGGAAGTTCTTGGACATTAGAGAGCAGCTTGGATTGATAAATGTGACCCTCATGGGTAAGGGTCCTGAATGATCGATAACACTAAGCTATGCTCTTACCCCATATTTGAGTTCATAGGGAGATGAATTGATCCCGAGAGATCCTAGGGTTGAGGTATCTTTAGACAATAGGATGGTTGTTATCTTTACCCTTTGTGGTAAGTAGTATCTCATATATTTTCACCATAGGGTGTGCATGATCCTTGTCACTTATGACAAATTGGGTATCTCCTGCTATCATGATTGACATAGTATATCCTATTATGCATCCTGCCCATAAGCAGGGTTTGTTGGGATTTCCTCCCCATCTGGCCAATGGGTTGAGATGACTTGATATGGTGTGATCCTTTCATAGCAATTGGATCTCGCTCAAGTATGGAGAATGTGGTTTTTCTACCACTTGACTCTTTAGGTTCAACTTCGAAACATCAACCAGCATTGGGATGGTTTTGATATCTATCCTATATGGTAAGTTTGGCCTCGCCTATTGACTAGACAATAGGATGGATGTGATCCTTGTTGGTAGATGGATGTCACCTAATTGTCACTAGATGATAGGATGAATGTGATCTCTACCCTCTATGGAAAGTTTGGTCTTGCTTTTTGACTAAACAACAAGATGGATGTGATACTTGCTGGTAGATGGATCTCACCTATTTTCATTGGATGGAGGGTTACAGCTTGAGATCCCATATGATGTAAAATTATACTTCTTTTAGATTTGAGAGTGTTCATCATATGAGCATAGATGAGTAGCACTGTGTAGAAATAACATTTGACTTGATGATGATGAGACATTTGAGATGGGACATATTTTGCAGTTAGAAATTTCTCCCTAACTAAGAGGGGGTGTTAATTTTTAATAAGGGTAAATTCCCTTCATTGGAAAAAAATATTCATTGAGGGAGACTTAAAATTTCCCTTGGAAGCACTCAATTTGGTTAAGGAAAAATGTATTTTTGAAGTGAAAATGCACAATATCACAAAATTAAGGTCAGCTTAAAAGGCTAATTAGCCTTCCTCCAACGCCTATAATTAGAAGTCAAGGAACCTCATTTGGAGACATCACATGAAGCATCTCTCTTTTCTCTCTTCGGTTTGATACATTTGAATATTTCATATCTTCATCCACATGTGTGAGGAGAAGAAAGAATGAAATTGCACAAGGCCAAAATCTATTTTGACCAACATTGACTTTGAGGATTAAGCATAGTTTAACTTGTCTGACTTGGGTTTTTGAATTGTTTTGGATGATCGCATTATTTGGCACAAAAATCAAGAATTTTTGGGCACTTTGACTATGGTTGAATTCAAATCTACAACTAGGGTTCCGATTGCCTTTGACTTTGACTTTTACAAAGTTCGAAGGAGAATTTTGGAATTGTTTTTGCAGCAATTTGACAAAATTGAAAGGTTTCATTCTTTGACTATTGACTGAGCTTCTTGGGAGGATAGTTGACTACTTTCCATTGACTTCTTACTACTATTGCTACTGTCATTGACTTTGATTGGAGTTGACTATTCGCTCATCTTTTGGATCTTGGTTGGTTGTTTTGATGGATAAGTCAAAATCTTGAATTTTACTCTTGTTGGTGAATTTGGAACATTGTGCTCTCTACTGAACATTTTATGAAAATCTAATAAGAAGAATAATTTGAAATGGTTTTGCCCATGTGGGTTTTTTCCCTCATCTTTGACCAAACTTAGCATCCCTTCTCATTTCTTTTGATCGTCTCTTACTATTCATTTCATTTATTTTTATGTCTAGAATTGTTATTGATTGCTAAGTGAAATTAAGAATTAGGATAAAGTAACTGTAACAACATAGAAAAATGGAAAATTAACACATTTTCCATTCAATTTGGTCCTTGGTCTTAGGATTCCCCATTTAGTTTGGGCCTTAGTTGTAGGATTTTGTTTTCCATCTTTCATTTTTGCCACTTGCTTATGTTAAACCTTAGCATTTCTGCCCTTTATATTCACCACAATATATGAACAAAATATGATAAGAAAATAACCGAGGTTATGAATATTTCTTATAAAGGTTTCCCTTGCTCAAATCCAATAACGACAAAGAGGCAAAAGTGATTAGGGCTGGGGGGATAATCCTGAAGACTAAGAGACCCCAATACTAGCATCGAACCCATTAAGAGTCCAAGTTGTGCACCATGAAATTTTTACAAGTGGTGGTAGAGGGGTTATTTGGTGGTAAGTTATTCTATTTCTCTAGCTGCAATTTGAGTAATTTAAGTATGGTTTGTGTCATTTGATTTCTCAATAACCAAATGGTATTTCTAATTTTTCCATAAGAGTATTATAGAACTATGCATACTTTTTTAACTACCTCCATACCAAGGTTTAATTCCAACAATTAAATAACCTTTCAATCGAAGTTTTCATTGAAAAACCCCACTTCAACCTACTCACTAGTGCCTCCTTCAAACATAGGTCAATTTCTTTATTTTTTAAACATGAACCACGTGTACTAGGAGGTATTTTGACACCTTATTTCAATATGAAACAAATAATTAGTTCTTCTTAATTTATCTTGAAATTTCATGGGTCATTCAATATGTTTTACATACAACTTGTAACACAAACCCTTACAAACATTGCATTCAATATCTCTAACTAGTCATGATCTTTGGGGATTTTAACCTTAGTGTTCCCATGGCCATGTCTAAAATATTCATTAAGCCTATAGTATACCAATATAAAAGACTCATATGGACATCTAACCATCAACACTTTGTGGCTATTTAGATATTTTTCTTCTGGATCCATCACATAAATATATTTAATTGCTGACATGTTTCAAACCAACCAATGTGGTTCATCATCAAGACAATTATAGTCCTTTATTTATGTTGTTCTAGGTCAATCCACTAGGCCTAGGGAAGACACTTTTATCCATAGTCATAGATTCATATAACAAATTTGCAACCATACTAGGGATCAAAGTATTCCTTTGGTGGTTCCCTTGTCCCTAGTGCTTGTCTTATCTCTTCTTTAGACCTTCACTATGTCACTTAGTCAAGAATAGACCTAGGAAGACCTTTCATTGAGTTTCAATTGAAATTTTTGTGTCAAAACCTTGCAACCCTTGATTACTCCTCTCTCTAATCTAGTGATAGAGTGTTGCAACACCCTTAATCCTTCTTTGTGCCTATGTTGCAATGCCCTGGTGCTCTTTCAACACCTGCCTTGGTCCATGTTCATGCACAAATTTTCTTTTGTCTGATTTTCTATCTATTTATCTTTGTTCTAGGTGCTCTTCCTTGAGTCCCTAAGTTTCTTGTGGTCTCTCAAAAGCCTCCATTTGGTTTTGAGTGCCTCTGATAAGGATTTATTTCGATTTTCCTTCGTTCTTATCATTAGGTCATTAGCAAACTGATTTCTTTGATCATTGTGTGCTTGAACGAATTCGTGTTCTAGTCACCATTCTAAAAAGTTCGCTTGTATCAATGATTAGACATGCATCTTAGTTATCATCATATTTGAAAATTAATTGTAATTGAAAGTAAAAATAATCTTTGCATTAGCATATATGGTTTTGCGTGTGCATAAAGTATTAGAACAGTTACATTAAAAGGGATATTTTCAATTTGCATATTGTTTGCTACATTTGTATGTTGCATACTCTTTGTCTCTTCCCTCCTTTAGATCTATTTTCATTCAAAATGAAAGATTTCATCTCTTCATGCTAGATTTCATCTCTTCATGCTAGATTTCATCTTTGGGAATTCAAATGAAACTCATGGTGAGCCCCAAAACTAAAACTTAATTGAAGATAAACATTAACATTTACTGAATCAACCTAAGGAGCATCTGTAACAATAACACAAGCACATAGAGGTTTAGGCTTCCGATGTTGTTAAACGTTGTTGTCATTATTTTTCAGCATTGTATCCTAGGGGTGATATCTCGTTCCATGTAGATAAGTGTATCAAATAATACTCTACATACCTTTGGGTATATTGGATGGCGCTCCACACATGATAAGTATATGTGAACGCTCTCATCGAACAATTATGCATTATACAACACTACTACAGACTACGCTTCCACATGCCATCAAGTATATTCTGGGTGTCCACCATAGGTTTCTATCTTCACCATAGTTAACCAAGTCATCCACCTTGTATACCGTGATACACCAAACATAACATTCAGGGAGATTGCCTGCACCTACGCTAAGTCCTTGATTCGCCAAGGTGTATATTGCAGTTCATGGTTGTTTGGTAAACCTTTATGCCTAGTTTAACCCTTTGTTGATTTATTTTTGTGTTGATTGTTAAAATTTATTAATCCAACGTGGAAGAACAAACACCTATCCCTTGTCGTTCATGTAAAATTCAAAATAAGCCTCCTCTTCCACCAGAGGAAACTCCTGGTCGTCGTCAGAAGGATAATAAAAACAAATCATTGAATCAAGGACTTTGAGAACTACTTTTGGTCCTCCTCTTGAAAATGATCCACCGGAACCATACTTCCCTTTGAGCTTTGAGCCCAAGATTACATATTCTCTTCCCAATGAATCTGAAACAATCAAAATATAATACTTTGAACTTTTATGGCCTGAGGTTATTGAACCTGACTTTACTAAATCATATACTTTATTACCTAATGTTGTTCAACCTGAGGTACCTCAACCATCTTCACTTGTTACTTCAAGACCTTCCCTTTCTTTTCCTTTGTCCTAGACACAACTTCGAACTATATATCTTGGACCTAACAGTTAACATCTTTCTCCTAGCCTTGTGAGTAATGAATAGATCCCACAGGAAGAACCTCATCCCTCTTCTCCTATTCATTTGAGAGGGCTTCATCTTTATCAAACGTATCCTATTCCTCCTCTTCAAACTCCATCTCAACCTCCTTTATTGGATTATCTTTCTTACAATTCACCCCTGAGTTTTTCACAGCAATCATCTTTGGGAGTGTTAACCATGACTGAATCTGCTATGGTTTCCTAGCCTGCTACATGTTGAGAAAACCATTGTTGCTTCTCCATACATGTTTACGACATCACCAGAGACACATATGTATGGTGGCCCATCTGTCCCACTTGGTTATCAATCATTTTATGATACCTTCTCTGATGTAGCATCCATTCCTTGGACCTCTCCCATGACATTTATTTATGGAATTCCATTTGGCACTTTTCTAATAAGCACTATACAATATTTTCCTTCTCCTCCACTGGACCCAGGGAAGACATTTCTATCCAAAGTCGTAGATTCTGTATAACAAATTGGCGACTCCACTGGGACTACATTCAAAAAATAGGTTGATCCTTATATTATTGGACACCTTCAACAACTCAATTCTCCTTATATTGGGTACCCTTCACCTGGTGGGAAGTTTCTTCCGTCATCCCCTCCTCCTTATGTAGGGGGGAAACCTATTGTTGGTATTCCACAAATTAGTCCTCTGCCTTATTTGAATCCTCCTTATTCTGGTTTGACTACTAATGTTTGGCAGCCTACTCTACCTATCCAACCAAGGTCAGTTATGAGTACATCTATACATCCTCAACCTATACCATCTGCATCCAAAATTCCTACTTATTAATATATACGTCAGCAAGCTCAAATCAATGTGAGCCAACCTTTATAGGGTGTCTCTATCACTCAATCTATTCCAACAGTATCTGGTACCTCCTAGGTCCTACATACTCAGCCCCTACAAGGTACCTCATAGTGTTAACTACTTGAACATGGTATTCCTCAAATTCTAGTAGGACAAACTGCATATGGTATGGCACAAGCTCCATCGCCTCCACCTTATGTTGGAATGATGAAAAATCCCATGAGAGAGTAGTATCAACCTTCTCAAGATATCTGTCAAGTGCCTTATCAAGGCAAACAAGTCCAAACCTATCCACTTCAACATTTGCAAGGTTATTCTAGATCTCAGAAATAAAGATATGTGTATATTAGTTATTAGAATCCTCCCTATCTTGCTACCCAGATTCCTCTTTATCATAACCCTTCTTATTATGGAACACATATTCTTGTTGCTCAAGCTATTATATCCTATCTGGGGTATCCTTCTTTAGATTTTAATAGGCAGTTACCTTTTGTGGCAACTCTTGAACTACTATATTTGACTCAGCCCATGAATGATCTTATTACTCATTCTCCTTTTCGATGGGTAATTCCTACCAAATTTCCTTATGATATCCCAAAATTCAATGGGAATCCTAGAGAAGAACCATCCATTCATGTGATGACTTATCATCTATAGTAGTCTTTGAACCCCCTCAATTATGATTCCATTTGATTACTTCTTTTCCAACATACACTTACCGATTTCGTAGCTAAATGGTATATTGAATTACCTAGAGATTCACTCAATAATTTCAATTCCTTAGCCACTAAATTCCTAACATATTTCTAGTTGCCCATATGATATGAGAATGGAATGAAAACTTTGACCGAATTTAAACAAATTAACACAACTCACTTTCTATTCATATTCATGAGTGGTGACGTTGTCGTCGGTTGGTCAAAAATTATGTTCCTGATCAATTGTTAGTGGAATGGTTCATTAAATGTTTGTTTCCATCAATCACAGAAGATGTATCTAAGGGTGGATTTATGACTAAAGAGTAAGTGATTTCTCATGCTCAATATTTGGATCTCATTTATACCCAATATGGAATGCTTTATGAGAAAATACCAAATGCAAGACCCTCAAACATTGTTCGTCAGCTTCCTGGTAAAGAATCACATGTTGATGATGACATGAGTGGTTCGTCCAGTTCACAATATGAAAGTAAACCATCTAGTACTACTCTTACGACTACCCAAAATCCTCCATCTAATCCTCATGCAACTTCTACTTCCAAGATTAATACCGTTCAGTCCAATAAAGGTAAATCTCAACAACAACCAAGAAGTAAGAAGAAAATTAAAGGCAAGAAGAAGAAAGATTCTCCTCTGAAAGATAAACAATATAATTATGATGAGAAATGAAAGCCTTTCTATCCATTTTTTATTTGTAGCGAGGAGCACTTCACTCATGACTGTTTTCATCAGGTGGAAGTGAACCAATTTCTAAAATATTCTACTTCTCTTGCTGTGTGGACTAACCTATTTCCCAATCAAGAGACTTACATGGTTTCTCACGACCTTACTTCCTTGAACTCGATTTTAATTATTTCCTTCACAAATATAAAATCCAATATTATGGTGGCCACTCAAAGTAAATATTATGGTAATGTGAATCTTACGAACGACTAGGCTAATAATCAACCCACCAGGTCGATTCCATATCCATAAGATCCTAATACGCCTATGATTCCTATGGAATTAACCATTAAGCCTTCGAAGGGTGTTATTCATAAATTTTCTTTCAACCCTCGCACGTGTGATGCTCAAAATCATAATGTAGGGGATGACCTAGCTTAGTCTCCATGAGCTATGTCTACACTCAAGGTGTTGCAAAAATGTCCCCACCCAAAAGAATGCTTTGTTTTCTACTATCAAATGTATTTATCCATCAGATTCTAACATAGTGATTTTCAATCATGAGAACCCTTCACCTTGACTTCCAGCTCAATTGGATTTTATGATCCACGTAATCATTTGTGGTAAGAACTTCCATCATTCTATTGTAAATGAAGGAGCCTCAACCTACATTATGTCTTTATCCTGCTGGAAGGAAATTGGTTCTCCTCAATTGAGTCAGTTATCTACCACCTTGAAGGATTTTGACAGATGAATGTATAAACCTTGTGGTATTTTGAATTCCTTACAAGTATAATTAGGAGGTAAATCTATATCCATAGAAGTCAAAGTTGTTGGCGGAACACTCTGTTACAACCTTCTATTGGATCACACATGGGTTTACAACATGGTCATTGTCGTTTCAACTTATTTCTGGATCATCCCCTTTCCTCATAATGGTGGGATCATATCCATCGATCAAATCACCTTCTTTTCCTCTAATTCTCAAGTTACATGAAGTTTCCCTCTTGTAGGGGAAACTCTACACCCTTATCAATATGTCAAGGTTGGACTGTTTATGGATTCCAATCTCATGAGAACCTTTTTTATTCCCCCACCTTCACTTCTTGACATCTATTGAACCTCAGAATTACCTTCCTCTTAACATTTGTTCTCACCTCTTTCTCTTGATTTCTTACAAGACTACATATCCAATCAATGATAAATGTTAGATTTTTTCTTAGGAAAGCATTAAAATGATCACCATATTATATTTTCATGTTCTTGTTATTTTAATATATTTTTGCAAATTAACTACAGAACATAGCCTATTCTACAACTAACTGTGAGTTCCATAGCTACTGTCATGGTTTGATAGGTTACAGTTGTCAAATGAAGAACTGGACCACATGAGCGTCTCCAGAATCATCTCTACATGGATTCTATCCTACTCACTTGATCCAGGTCGATAAAAAAGCATGCCTAAAGTCTCGATCAAAGATAGAGTCAAACACGTTATCTAGTAGTAGTAGGACTCTTGATATTTCATAGTTGATCAGGAGTCTAACAGTTATGTTGAAGAGTTAATACAGAGTAAGCCACTTGTAGCTGATCAGGAGTTGGGGAGTTAATGCATATCAAGCCACCTGTAGTTGTTTATAAGCCTAACAGTCTCATTACAATTTGAACTAAGACATTTGTAGCATGTCTTTTTATAAACAGTCATGATAGATTCAGATTAAGCCACCTGTAACAAGATTTTATCTTAAATAGCTATGTTGTTTTTCTATAAATATTGGTTAAATGAGACCGAGAAGTAGTTAGAAGCTAAGGAAGGATTACAAGCTTTTTGTTAAAAACTCTGTTCAAACTTCATTTTATTGATAATACAAACTTTGTTTTGTCAAAGGTGATTTAAAAGTGCATCTTAATTAGATTTTATCGAGCCACATCAGTTGCAGAGGGCCCCTACACTGAAGGAGGTTTTTACTTGTTGTTTTCATTTTACTTTCTACTACTCTATTTTCTACAAGTCCATTTAGTTTTGCTTCATTTCAGTTTTGCAACCAATAGTGTAAGGGTAAAAATCACAACTGTGCAAGTATTATTCTGCTGAGATATTGTATGAGAAATGACTGAATGAAAAATGGAGAAATGAGAATACATAGTTGCTTAGTTTCTTCTTGTTTCTGATTACTCATTTTATTAGCATAGAACTGTCAATTAGTTGTATTAATATATGTTCTCATAACCATTTCGAAATGATGATAATTCTAACTTAATTGCTTGAATATCTAGTTCATGCAATGATTGAGCTTACTCAACATATTGTTAGTTTTAGAAACTGCCATCTTTTCTTTTTTGTTTTCAGGTCATTACTTAGTTGCATCACTTGACATTCCAAAATATCATTTCAAGTAGGTTGATTTTATCATCTTCCAAAATTGAATGGTTGAATGACTAATGAATGCAATTATTGAATCACCTTCTACATCAATATTACTCTTGGTTTTAAGAATTAGATCCATGGGTTAGGATTAAATGGTAGACAAGATAGATGCTATGTTTCTCTGATTAGGTATTAACTAGTTAAAAATGATTCTTGGTCCACTTTTAGGAGTTTAGACTAACTTAGGAACCTATCCTTTCTTTGAAAAATCATTAGATCCCTGTAAATTTCTCATAGACTATATATTCTTCGACATCAAAGAACATAAACCCCCCAAAGCAAACATAAAATACAAAACAATGAAGTAAGAGAAAAGTTAACTAAGCACATATAATGCATCACAATTCATTAGTCTACAAACCTCGGTTGATAATTCATGCAAGCAATTTAGGACACTAAATTGACTAAACATTTTGGCGTCGTTTCCGAGGAAGTGTAATTAGGTAACCTTATCTCTTACATTCAAAAAATATATATATGATATGCGTAGAGAAAGAGACTCTAGGGATAGATTTATAGCTAGAGGCAGGAGTTCAATTCCTACAAAACCACATATTCCACCAAGACTAAGAAGAGAAACACCTCCATCTAAAGCTCATATTCCTAGCCATAGACCTTCTGAAGTTCTAAGGTAAAAAATTCAATCAAGACGATCTTCTACTTCATCTACTCAGGCAGTCCTAGAGGAGGAAAATCTTGGATCTCCAACAGAAGGAGTAGCCTTTTTCACCTCCACAGGAGAACATATTTTAGTTGAAGAATTAAGAATACCTAGTGAAGAAGAAGTAGAACCTCTCTCCCACATACCATTAATAGAGGAACCAGAGGAAGAGAATTAACCTTGCAGGTTGATTCTTATATTGACTCTGAAGAAACTATAATGGCAGAAGAAGGAGAGGATCAAGAATTCACACTGTTTGGAGGAATAGGAGGTAGAGGAAATAATGGAGAATGTGGAGGAAATAATGGAGGAGGTAGAGGAAATAGGAAAGTTGATAATTCTTTTGGATTCACTATAGTTGATGAACAAACATATGCTACAATGAAAGATATCTCACCTTCTATCCTCCCAAACTTTCATGGATTAAAAAGTGATGAGCGTGAAACCTTCTTATTTGAACTTGAAGTCTTGTGCAGAACTTATGATTATTTACAAGACCCTCAGAAACTCAAATTGTTCCCTTCAACGTTGAAATTAGTTTCTTTAAAGTGGTTCATGGGGTTGAACATGGAATGACATGAAGAAAGTGTTTTTGGACAGGTATTTGGATTATTGCATGCCTATCAATCATAAGGATGAAGTGTTCAAAATGATGCAAAGAGAGGATGAAAATTTAGAGGATTTAATTGAGAGATTCAACTATAACTTAAAAAGAGCAAAAATGGATAACTTAGATGAAGATACCTTAAAAGCTCTTCTATTAAAAGCCATTGGAGATGAGTAGATAGATATCCTTAACATGATGGGGAAGGGAGATATCTCTCAACTCCCATTAAGTGACATAGGAGAATTATGTGTTCATCTCTCAAGAGGAAAATCCAAAACTGGGAAAGGTCCAAGATATCATTCTCTTGTTAGGGTGAATAAATCTGCAACTGGATCAATGAGTAGGGCAGAAATTGGAAACATGCTTGATGAATTTAAAACATATATTTTGTGGAGCCTTAGTGAACAGATAGACACCCTTAAGTTACAAAACAAGCAAAACTGAAACTGATGCTCTGGCTATTTTATGTCCCAAATGCAGGAAGAAGCACACTTTAAGAGAATGCCCTTTAGATGCAAAAGTTATAGAGACTTGTGTGATTTGTTCAGAAAATCATGAGACCGAAAGTTGTCCTTCAATCCCTAGCCTTAAGGTTGTTTTTAAAGAAGAAACAGTTTCAAATCCAACAGAGTCTCTTTGCTTGGTCTCTAGAAGACCTTGGCAAGGGCAACAAAATCAGGGTTTTAACAACCAAATGTATATGCAGCCCCCTCCAAATTGGAATTCTTGGCAACAACCTTGGCCTCAATCTCAGTCTCAAACTCAACCTTGAGCTCAAGGAATGCAGAATCCTTATAGAAGTTTCTCTCCATACTATCAATATCCTCCATCATATCCAAATTGTCCTCCCCAACAAATTCCTCAACAAAATCAACAACCCCAACTTCAAAACCAAAACCCTCAACTTTCACTACCATTTCCACAGAGACCAAATCAGTAACCTGTCCAACCATTACCTAACCCCAAAAATAAAAAACATCAGAATACCTATATGGTGGAAGGACAACAATTTCCAACTTACATGATCACTCCATTAGATCTCAATGATGTCTAATTGAGATCTGGTAGGATATTAGAAAAGAAAAAATCTTCTATGGTTATTCAAGGACAAGATAATTTTGAGGAAGATTCTCTACAGCAAAATAAAAGTTTTGAAGGAACATCTCCTCAAAACTAGAACACTGAAAGTGAAAAACAGAAAGAACCAATAAACTCAACTCCTATCATAGAGCAAAAACTAGTATCTACATCTACACCTCCTTTTCTAGAAATATTACAAGTTGATAGAGGGGTAGAAAAACATATTATGTTGCCTACTTATGATTTTCTACATCAATTGAAAATTGTCTGTATCAAAATTCCTTTGTTACAAGCCATTAAGGAGATTCCAATTCTAGCTAAAACAATAAAAGAGTTGAGCATGAAGAAACCATGAAGAAAAACAAAAGAAGTAAAAATAATTCACCTAGTAGGAAAAATAACAGACATAATGATGGGAAAATTTGCCATACAAAAATATGTAGATCCAGGAAGTCTAGTTGTAAAAACACATATCAATGGAGTTGAAATCCCAAATACACTAATTGACTTAGGAGCAACAATAAACATTATGAGAAAACAAACCATGGAACAGCTCAAACTTCCCAATCTTCTTTATACACCTACATTACTGCAATTGGAAGATAGATCTGTAATCAAACCAGATGGTGTGTTAGAAGATATTTCAGTGTCCTTAGACTCTTGGGAGTACCCTGTTGATTTTATGATCCTAACCCCAAAGAGAAATCTAGGAGGACATCTACTTTTATTAGGAATACCTTGGCTGGCTACAACTGATGCATCATTCGTTGTAGATTTGGTGATATGTGTATCTCTGATGGTAATTCAACTAAGAAAATCACTTTATATCCTCCAGCAAAAACAATCACAGAGATAGATGACAAAGAGTGGATTGATGAGGAAAATGATATTCAACCTCTCTTTACTATTTCAACCATTAGTGAAGATAGTCAAATCTTGAATATAATGGAAAATTTTGAATCATCTCTAGAATATGAACATGATCAGTTTCAAGAAAGATCTAATATTGAATATTTGTCATCTAGGCAGATGTCTCTTTATTCTATGGATGAATTTGGTAGCTCTACAGTTGAAATATTTATAGGGAAAACATTGAACATAAGCAATAACTTGGAAAAATTACAACGGGAAAAGCTAATCACAACTTTACAACAACACTCTTCTGCATATGCATGGGAATACACTAACATGAAAGGAATTAGTCCTAAGACTTGTATACATCACATCTACATTGAGGAAAATTGTAAACCTATCATACAACCTCAAAGAAGGATGAATCCATGTCTTAGGGAAATTGTGAAAGAAGAGTTGCAGAAATTGTTGAATGTCAATTTTATCTACCCAAATTCAGATAGCCAGTGGGTTTATCCTCTAGTGATTGTGCCTAAAAAGAATGGTAAATGGAGGGTATGCATTGATTATCGAGAATTGAATAAAGCTACCCTGAAAGATAATTTTCCTTTGTCCTTTATATATCAAGTGTTAGATACATTAGCAGGTAAAAGGTACTTCTCCCTCTTGGATGGTTTTAGTGGTTACAATCAAATTCAGGTAGCACCTGAAGATCAAGATAAAACCCCATTCACCTACCCAAGGGGAACTTATGCCTACCAAGTACTCATTTTTGGATTATGCAATGCACCTGTAACATTTCAAAGGGCAGTACTAGGAATTTTTTCTGATCTGATACATGATTGTGTAGAGGTATATATGGATGACTTTACAGTTTATGGGAATACATTTGAGGAAGCATTAGAAAATTTGGAAAAAGTAATTAAAATATGTAAGGAAGCAAACCTTTCACTAAGCCATGAAAAATGTTTTATGATGTTTACAGAAGGGATTGTTTTAGGACATCACATTTCAGGAGATGGAATTAATGTTGATAAATCTAAATTTGAAGTGATCTCTAAGTTATCAATTCCAAGCTGTCAAAAGGATGTTAGAAGTTTTCTAGGATTCACAGGGTATTATCAAAGATTTATAGAAAAATTCACTAAACTAGCATCGCCACTCTCCAAATTGCTCACCAAGGATTGTGAATTCAATTGGAATCCTAATTGCTAGTTGGTATTTGAGACCTTGAAAGAAAAACATTCTGAGGCACCCATCTTAAGAAGTCCAAATTGGAAACTACCTTTTCATATTTCGACAAATGCTTCAGATACATCTCTAGGAGTTGTATTAGGACAAAAAGATTTGATCCCTTATGCCATCTACTACACAAGCAAGAATTTGACTCCCACTAAGTTAAATTACATTGTAACTGAAAAATAATTCTTATTTTTTGCTCATGCTATCAACAAGTTCAGACATTATATAATAGGCTATGAAACCTTTGTTCATACATATCACTCTGCAATTAGATACTTAATGAATAAACCAAGTACTATTGGCAAAGTTACAAAATGGTTATTACTCTTGCAAGAGTTCAACATCACTGTGTTAGATAGACCTAGAAAACAAAATACAATTGCTGATTTCTTGTCTAGAATTCAAAATGTCAAAGATAACACTCTAGTTGAAGATAAATTTCCTGATGAATATCTTTTTGCAGTAACTAATCAAACTCCTTGGTTTACAGATATTTCTAATTATTTAGTCACAGGAAAATTACCTTCACATCTGTTTCCTAAGGAGAAAAGAAAAATAATTCAAACAAATGATAATTACTCATGAATTACTAATGAATTCTATAAAACAGGTCCAGATCTCATGATAAGAAGATGTGTTCGAGAAGATGAAATGCCTGAAATTCTTAAGGCATGCCATGATGAACCTTGTGGTGGAAACTTTTCTGACAAAATGACAACCTATAAAATCCTTCATTTAGGATATTATTGGCCCTCCATCTTCAGAGATGCCAAAGAGTATGTCAAAAGGTGTGACAGTTGTCAAAGGGTAGGGAAACCTGCTCCCTCAGATGAAATTCCACTACAAACTCAGGGACTTATTGAACCTTTTGAAAAATGGGCCTTGGATTTTGTTGGACCAATTAATCCTCCATCTAAACAGAAGAAGTATATTTTGGTATGCATTGGTTATTTCACTAAATGGGTAGAAGCTAAAGCATTACCTTTTGCTAATGAGAAATTTTTAGTTATTTTTCTTTTTGAGGACATCTTCACTCGTTTTATTGTTCCAAGAGAAATAGTGAGAGATCAAGGATCTTAATTTACATCTAAAATGGTGGAAATACTTGTAGAAGAATACAATATAAAACATAGGAATTCTACTCCTTACCATCCACAAGCAAACGGTCAAGTTGAATCTACCAATAAGGTGATAGAAGAAATTCTCACTAAGACTGTACATATACATAGAAGAGATTGGGAAGAAAGGCTTCTTGAAGCCTTATGGGCCTATAAAACTACATGGAGGAACATAAAAGGACATACTCCCTATGAGCTTGTTTATGGGAAGCAAGTCCTGTGCCCTATAGAGTTTCAAATCAGAACCTTCAAAATGGCAGTCCAATTGGGACTGGATTTATCATAAGCACAGAAACATAGATTTGAGCAACTCAACAAGCTTGATGAAATCAAGCAAGATGCAGTTCAAAGAACCAGTTTAGTCCAACAGCAAAGGGCTGAATGGCATGATAAGTATATCAAGGAGAAGAAGTTTCAGGCAGGAGATTGGGAACTTTTTTCGATTCAAAATTCAAATATTTTTAAGGGAAGTTTCAGAATCATTGGCTTGGGCCATATGAGATTGAAGAAGTCTTTAACAATGGAGCAGTGAGAATAAGAACAATAGATGAGAAAAAGGTACCTCTTCTTCTAAATGGTCATCGGTTAAAAATATATCATAAGCCAATTTCAAGGGAGGATTTTGTCAGAACTTTCCAAGATAACGCTGGATGAAGTTGGTGAGAGGATCCCTTCTCCACCAACTTCATCTCTCTCTCTCTTCTCTCTTTCTAGATTATATAATATATATATTATAAATTAAAAAAAAAAAAAAAAAAAAAAAAAAAAAAAAAACATAATGATAAAATGTATAAGTCTGAAAACCAATTGTTCATTGGCTTACTTATACAGGAAATACAGGGTGAAAATAAAAGATTTTTGACATCCTATATTTCCTATTTCTCTTTCTGTAATAAGTGGTGACATAAAGCTACATTCATTTGCAATAACTAATCTACAAATTCATTTCATCACACTTCACTTTCATTCCCTTTCACTACTATATTCCATTCTCCTTTCATTACACTCTATTTACATTTTATTTCACATCCATGTTCCTTTGTCATATTTCATCTTTATCATGTTCTGCAGCTAACTCCATTCCGCAACCAGTTTGATTCTGCACCCAAAACTCCATTCCGCAGCTTTGTTCCAAATAAATGTTGATTCTAGGGAATTGGAGATTTTTTTTGAAGAATGATATGCTAAGAAGGGTATTTGCGGATCAACATCAAAGAAAAAAAACAAACAAGAAGGTTAAGTTCCAAGAGGTAAAAGTGCAAAAATTTATTTTAAAATAGCTAAGTTAGAACATAGAATATGTATAATATGGGCATTCATATGCCTCCATGACAAATCATCATTTGATTTGATTCCCATCTCTATCGTATTGCATATCCACCACACCATCTGTCCTTTGTCACACAACGATCCATAATTAAACTCCCTCATTGTTTTTAATGGTCATGACCACGACGTGACATATTTTTCCATGTCTCTCCAAAACCCTCACCATCTACTTATTCCACACAAACCCATAGTTATTTTCACCATACTCGCAATCAATCCATTTCATAAACCAGGAGGGGTAATTCTAAAGGTTAAAGAATTTTGCGAAGTAGAAAACGTGGGTCTCATTTTCAGGTCAGAACTAGTAGGAGAAAAATATATGGAAGGATACCCACAACTCAAGGAAATGCTGTAGAATGCTGGATGGCTCAAATTCATCGAAAATTATGATGGTTTTCATAAAGAGATAAAAAAATACTTGGCTAGATATTTTAATGGTACAAAAGTAGAAATTGGAGATGTTAAGTTTGCAGTCACAGAACCCTTCATAACAGAGGCTATAGAACTTCAAATACATGGTGAAAGATGGTTCAAAAACAAGGAATTTCATAGTGAATCATGGAATGTAATCCTCAAGAATCCAGGTATGGATGTCTCTATTTTTAGAAAAGGAATTCCCATTTCAGCTCTTAAAAGTAAATGGAGAAGCATGCCTTTGATATTACATAAATTTATCACTTGTGAGGGGAGATTTGGGTGCATGTATGTCTACCATATACGTTTATTGATGAATTTTCTAGAAAATGGAGAAATCAATCTTCCTTTCTTTCTGCTAAATAGTTCAAGAAGGATGGCTTCAAATGTGCATAAGAAAATAGAATTCATAGACACAACCATGTACCATCATGGGTTGGTAAAGATACTGATATAGTTTCATTTCTAAGGCATAGGAGATACATGGGAAGATTTCCTCATTAGAAATCATTTTCAGGAAGCACCAGAGTCACCCAAAGAAGATAATGTTAGAAAAAGCAGAAGAAAGAAGATTGGTATAGTCATTGAAGACAAACCTGAGTCTTCATCACAGAAAGATGATGAAAAATTAATATCTGAAGAACTGACAAAAATTAGGAAACAAATCAAAGCAAGAGGAAAGATAATAAAAGAGAAAAAGATCACAGAGAAAAAGGATGTAAGTCATCCACAACCTAGAAGAAGCTCTAGACTCTAAGGGTTGGTAAAGAAAACATTGTCAAAAGGGACAGAGTTCATAAACTTAGAAGAGGAAACCCCAGAAATTTCTCTTTTTAACATCTCTTCTGCACACAGTCCTCAAAACTCTCCTAACCATCATTTTGAAGGTAGCTCAAGCAAAGGATCTCCAGGCATGGACACAATAGAACAAAAAATATATGATTATATAGAATCAATGGAGAAGAAAAGTGCCTCAATGAATCCAGAACCCTCTGCCAATCCACAATAACCTCTAATTGACTCTCTCAAATAGAAAATTTATGAATTAGAGATATTGGACATACATATCAAGAAGGAAAATGAAACCTTGAGGGAACAAAGTAAATTGAACAAGGTTATTCATGATAATACCATTCTACATCTAGGACTGTGGTATAAGAAAAATAGGAAGTTGAAAAGGAAAAATAGAAGTCTGAACAGAATAGTCATTAACCTCAATTATAGGCTTCTCATGAGGAAACCTAGAATGGCAGTCACTTCAAAGAAGAGCAAAAGAAGAAAATTGGATGTACTAGCAGAAGTGACTGAGAAAATGCATTAGGGAAGAAAATTCACATATTTGGAAAATTACATGAGGACATGCAATAATTTTGCAGCAGGGGTATGTTGAACCTTAGAATTACCTTCCCCTTGACATTTGTTCTCACCTCTTTCTCTTGATTTCTTACAAGACTACATATCCAATCAATGATAAATGCTAGAATTTGTCTTAGGAAAGCATTAAAATGATCACCATATTATATTTTCATGTTCTTGTTATTTTAATAGATTTTTGCAAATTAGCTATAGAACACAGTCTATTCTGTAGCTAACTATGAGTTCTATAGCTACTCTCATGGTTTGACAGGTTACATGTATCAAATGAAGAACTGGGCCACATGGGCATCTCCAGAATCATCTCTACATGGATTCTATCCTACTCACTTGATCCAGGTCGACAGAAAAGCATGCCTAATGTCTTGGTCAAAGATAGAGTCAAACACGTTATCTAGTAGCAGTAGGACTCTTGATATTTCGTAGTTGATCAGGAGTCTAACGGTTCTGTTGAAGAGTTAATACAGAATAAGCCACTTGTAGCTGATTAGGAGTTGAGGAGTTAATGCATATTAGGCCACCTGTATCTGTTGAGAAGTCTAACAGTCTCATTACAATTCGAACTAAGACATTTATAGCATGTCTTTCTATAAACAGTCATGATAGATTCAGATTAAGCCACCTGTAACAAGATTTTCTCTTAAACAGTTATGTCGTTTTTCTATAAATATCGGTTAAATGAGACCGAGAAGTAGTTAGAAGCTAAGGAAGGATTTCAGGCTTTGTGTTAAAAACTTTGTTTAGACTTCATTTTATTGATAATACAAACTTGATTTTGTCAATGGTGATTTAAAGGTGCATCTTTAATTAGCTATTATCCAGCCACATCAGTTGCAGAGGGCCCCTGCACTGAAGGAGGTTTTTACTTGTTGTTTTCATTTTACTTTCTACTACTCTATTTTCTGCAAGTCCATTTTCTCTAGTTTTGTTTCATTTTAGTTTTGTAACCAATATTGTAAGGGTAAAAGTCACAATTGTGCAAGTATTATTCTTCTGAGATATTGTATGAGAAATGACTGAATGAAAACTGGAGAAATGAGAATACACGGTTTCTTAGTTTCTTCTTGTTTTTGATTACTCATTTTCTTAACATAGAACTGTAAATTAGCTGTATCAATAGATGTTCTCATAACCATTTCAAAATGATGACAATTCTAACTTAATTGGTTTAATATCTAGTTCATGTCGTGATTGAGCTTGCTCAGCATATTGTTAGTTTTAGAAACTGCCATCTTTTCTTTTCTATTTTCAGGTCATTACTTAGTTGCATCACTTGACATTCCAAAAGATCATTTCAAGGAGGTTGATTTTATCATCGTACAAAATTGAATGGTTGAATGGATAACGAATGCAATTATTGAATTACCTTCTACATCAGTATAATTTACTTTTGGTTTTAAGAATTAGATCCATGGATTAGGATTAAATGGTAGACAAGATAGATGCTTTGTTTCTCTGATTAGGTCTTAACTAGTTAAAAATGATTCTTGGTCCATTTTTAGGAGTCTAGACTAACTTAGGAACCTATCCTTTCTTTGAAAACTCATTATATCCCTATAAATTTCTCATAGACTGTATATTCCTAGACATCAAACAATAGAAACCCCCCAAAACAAACACAAAATAAAAAACAACAAAGTAAGAGAAAAGTTAACTAAGCACATATAGTGCATCACACTTTATCAGTCTACAAACCTCAGTTGATAATTCATGCAATCAATTTAGGACACTAAATTGACTAAACAACATCTCTCCTTAGGTTACCTATATCAATATGATATCATATTCTATTATTCCAACCGATCCTTGGATTGTACCAAATGAAACTAACATCGAAATTTTTGGTGACCGAATGTTGTTGAACCCTATTGAGATTGACAATGAAGCCATTTATTCTACTTGTGTGGCTCATTTTGATCTTACCTCTTTGATCATTTGGATTGATTATTCATTGGAGTATGGCATGTCCTCTGATATTTTCTCTTGCAAATTTCCTACCAAAGAGACCACCATGGATATCATGAAGCTAGATGATGCATCGTTGGATGATCATCACCATCATTCCTCCTTACCAGATTATGTTGAGGAAAATTTGAATAACATGTATCAACCCAATATCGTTGAGTTTCCTATGAATCATGTTTCAACTCACAAAATTGATTCGGAAAAGGACTTTTCAAATATCGAATAGAGGATACCTCTTGATATTTCAATTAAACCAGGTATTGTCGAGAATCTACATATCAGTGTGTCTTGCTCCCAGAATGAGATTAAGACTTATAAGGCCATGTTCTAGGAATTTAGAAATGTCTTTTCTTAATCTTATGAATAAATGCTAGGTATCGATCCAAATATAGTGGTGCATGAAATTAAAACATGTCCTAATGCTAAACCAATTCAACAATGCCTCCATCCAATCTATCCCAAGAAGGCTTCTGTGATTAAAGTTGAAATTGAAAAACTTCTATGTGTTGGTTTAATCTACCCAGTTCCTTTGACCAATTCGGTGTCAAATATTGTTACTGTAATGAAGAAACATGGAATAATCTATGTATGCATTTATTATTAGGATATAAATCATGATTTTCCAAAGGAAAATTACCTAACCTCATTCATCGACCAGATTGTTGATGATTGTGTCAGTTGTGAGATATATTCGTTCATGGTTGGTTTCTCCTACTATAACCAAACCAAAATTCTCCCAATGCATCAACCGAATACTGCATTCATTTGTCCCTCGGGAACATTTTCATATTGGAAACTTCCTTTTGGATTAAAGAATGTTGGGGCTACATTTCAAAGGGTGATGAATTACACCTTCTTTGACATCAAACATATCGTGAAACCCTATTTGGATGATCTACCTACTCATTCTAAATATCAATTTGATCACCAGATGCATCTTAGGGCCATCTTTTTACGATGTAGGCATTATAATATTTGACTTAATCCTCACAAATGTGTCTTCCGTGCTAGTTCTGGTCAACTTCTTGGTTTTTTAATTTCAAAACATGCAATTTGTATCAATCCCTTGAAAGTTCAGACAATCATCAATTTTCCTGCCCCTTCTTCCCTCATTCAACCTCAATGACTTCAGGGGAATGCTAAATTTATTTAGAGGTTTGTCCCTAATTACATTGACTTGACCAAAGGATTCACTTGCTTGCTTAAGAAAGAGGTTCCCTTCCATTGGGACAACACTGCTCAAAAAGTGTTTGATGCCTTGAAATATGTGTTGATGCAGGAATCTCTATTATATCCCCCTAATTACTAGTGAAATTATTTCTTGTATCTTGCCATTGCAGTTACTACCATAGAAATAGTATTGGTACAGGAATATGATGTAGGGACTGAGCATCCGATATATTATTTGAGTCAGAATCTTAATGATATCAAAATCAGGTACACCCATGTAGAAAAGTTATCTTTGGCAGTTGTCCAAGTCGTCCAAAGGTTTCATCATTATATATTGCTCCAGAAAACTATGGTTGTTTCAAATTGAAACCCTATGAAATATATTTTGTCACGTCAATTTTTGGGGGGGGAATACTCCAAATGTATCGTCATCCTGCAAGAGTTGATTTGGAATTTATCAAGTCCAAATTCAATAAATCCTTAATTTTTACTGAGCTTATTTGCGACCTTCCCTCTGTCGATTCCAAATCAACCTCTAAAAATTCCATCCCAGACAAGTCATTTTTTCTGATCTCGTCATTTGAACCATGGATGGAGACATTCTTATATATTTCCATACCCATACTTTCCAATGCGATACCTCTCGCTTCGAAAAATGACGTATTCAATACCATGCTAAGACTTACATCGTCATCAGTGATACCCTTTATCACTATGGTATCGATATGGTTTTCCACAAGTGCTTCACTCATGAGGAGGCTAATAAAGTCCTCAATGAATGCCACTCAGGGGCATGTGGTGGTCATTTGGCCGGTTATGCCACCACACAAAAGATCCTATGTGCTGGTTACTTTTGGCCCACCATATTTCGCGATTGCATTATCGTTGTCCAAAAATTCCATGTGTGTCATATTTATGATCATAACACCTATGCTCCACTTGCTCCCATGAATCCTGTTATTTCCATAGGTCCTTTTGTGAAATAGGGCATCGATTTCACGATATGTAACCCTCACTCGGTTGGGGTTCATAGTTATATCATTGTAGTGATTGATTACTTTACATGGGCTGAGGTGATGCCTACATATAACAATACTGGAAAAACAACCGACATATAACTTGGTAGTCTGAATTGACTACCAAGTTGGGACTCTCTCATGAGCGTTCCACACCTACCACCCTCAACCTAATAGGAAACTTGAGGATATTAATAAAGTTCTCAAAAATATCTTCAACTTATGATAGGGGTCCATAAATCAGACTGGAACTTACTTCTCTTTGCTGCCTTATGGGCACACCAAACCTATGTTAGGGCTGTTACTAGATTTATATCGTTTCAATTGGTTTATGGTCTAGAAGTTATCCCTCTGGTTGAATATGATATTTCATCATTGAAACTTGTTGTATAACTTCTTCCTTCCTGTAGGTTTTAACCCTGTACATAAATTATGTGCAAACAAATTCTTAAAAAACAGAAAATTTACAATGGTGAGAAACACAAAACAAATGCATAGATATTTTCCCCTGGATCCCAAAATGGGACTACCAGATTGATTTTTCATTATGTTACTTTCAATGTTACAATACATATATATACATGTTGAAGCATTCATAAACCCCAATCCATTAACCCTGGATTAGAACATAATCATAGTTCCCTTGACCGGATCTAAAAAATACAATGGGAAAAAAAGAATCATGCCCAAAATCATGTGCAAAACCCTTACACAAAACCATAGGTAGGTCCACCCACCTAATATAGGGTCCAAAAGAAAAATTCTTGGGGTGACCCCATGAAGGGGGCTATTGCTCCCCTAAAACCCCTCAATAGGGGGGGTTGCGATCCCTTACGTGCGATTAGCCGTGGAAAGAATATAACACACACCCAACACTGCCACTTCCATAGAAGAGGAACATCTCTTACATCTAATGTACTTATATGAGACTCAACAAGATGATGTTATGCCTAATGAAGCCTATAAGAAACATGTCAAGGCAAAATGTGACAAAAGTGTCAAGCCTCATGTCTTCTTATAAGGATATATTGTCCTTCTATATGATTAAGAATCGGATAAATTAAGATCAGGAAAGTTATAACCCATCTAGCTAGGTCCATATATTTTCAAGTGTGTTCTTGCTAAAGGGGCCTACGAGCTAGTCAATTTTGATGGATTTCCACTAGCACAACTTAGAAATGGGTTGTACCTTAAAAAATACTATGCTTAATTTTTTGCATAGTGCACTATGTACATACTATATATAAGTGCATTGAGTGCGTTTGCAGTGTGTCTCTTCAGAGTTTCCTACGGTTCCTATTGATCTTGTTTACATTTGGTTTGCAGATGTCAACATCCTCTTAACCATATGTTGGTTATGCTAATGCCTCTAGTCGTAGAACTCGAAACTTGTATTCCATAGGATGGGCTATATTTTCTCCAAATGAATTGTTAGTGAGTCTACAAGGGCTTTGTATTGGTTTCTCTACCAATAACATCGTTGAGTATAGTGCAATGGTCAATTTTTTGTCTAATGTTATTTCACATGGTTTCGTTGTTTAGTCATCAAACTTCACTAATAGCTTGTATAACTACATTTGGCTAATATCTAATCAGTTAGAAGTCCAACTATTCTTTTCATGTTCTTAAGGGTTCACCTTTTATAAAGACACTTTGATTTCATCCAATATCAACACATTTCTAGAAATCAGATCACATTGACAAATATGTTGGCTAATCATGTGTTAGATATACATTTGCGACATATGTAAATAAATTTCAATACATATCCCATCCATTGAAAGCAATAATAGGAACATAGGAAACACTTCAGATAATTATATATATAAAGGTTTGGTTTTACAAAATTTGTACCCGAGACACATATGGCCACATGACCTATCATATCAAGTGACTACTACAAATATGGCTATAAATCTCCTAATAAACTAATCATAATGCTCATTATAACATGCCACTACATGAGCTATATTTCACATGAATTGTCATTTTGATTACTTATGGTCATTTCTTCCATTATTTCAGTTTTATCATTAAACTAGTATTTTTAATCCTTTGTTGTTGTTCTGAGCAGGTCAACGGGTCTTTGATGGATTTTTTCATGTCTTGAACAGATCATTTTAATAGAAGAGCATACTTTTATCACTTTTTCAGGCTCTGTAAACTCACAAAAAAGGAATCCCTTGGAGTCCTCTTTTAATTCTTTTTAGACTCCCAAAATATGAAAATATTGTCGATCACTTGCCTTTTTGAACTCGGTAAGTAAATGAAAATCAGTCTACTCAGTATAAGTTTAAATCTTTTTCGGACTAAGATAGAATACTTAAAAAAAAGGAATACCTTAGTCAACCATGGCTAAGGGGTTCTCCTGAGTATCATATTCTACCTCTTCAGAATCAAGGGACTATCTATGAAAAGGAACATCTAGATTTTTTTCACCTCTTTTCAAACTCTCTAAACATGAAAAACATGTCAAGTTATACCTTTGTCGAACTCATTAAAACAAAAAATAGTGATGGACTCGTCGATCATGATTGGACTAAACCACTCCTTCTTAGGGTTCGTTAAACATACTCGAAGGCATTCATCCGAAGGATGAACTTATAGATCAAGCATATGTTATCATCCTCAATCTTGTCAAAAAATCAAAAAGGTACTGACCAACAATGGTTGGGGAAATTGGTAAAACATGGTATGCCACTTATTAATGGAAGTGAACACGACACTCTTCCACTTCATCTCTATGGCTATTGGGTTGGGAAATCTTCTTGTATTTTAGTTCATCATACCTTTTCAAAGCCTCCATTTTCGGTTTTGGGTCAATGTTGCCAACTTTATTCATTGTCGCTCATGTGTTCAAGAGAATTCATTCAATCAATATCGACTACGATACTCTTAAACCTTCATTCCATGTCTTCCATACCTAATTGAGTTCTGTATCATTATGATCATTCTGTCTCAAATCATGATATCTATTTCATGTTGTTGATGGGAGATACATCAAGGCCTTATTACGACGAATCGCTTCCTGTCAACATCAGCTTATTATCCCGGAAGTTGACTTAGAAACTCACCTTTTGGTACCTTGGTTCTTGCATACATCAATGAAAATTTTCCTCGCTCTCGGTGACATGTTTACATCATTGGCCTTTGACCAAGATATTTTGTGGGGTTTTTGACTTCAACTCATTTATTCACACCATACATATTATATTGTTGTACCTTGAGAGTTGTTATCATCATCGATGGCTTATCTAGTGTCTATTAATGGCTTACATCATTGGTTGGTAATCAGATGGTGTTTACCATGTTTGACTCCATCTCATTGATTCACATGGTTAGACTCATACATTGGACGATCGTGTGAATGAGATAGAAGACCCCAGATCTAATTCCATCCACCAGGTTTATGACTTCAGGATTAATACAAGATCACAGTGTATGATGGCTATGATTATACAGACAACCATTCAGTCATGGATCCACCCTTTTCGTTAGTGGATATTTTTGGATGTAGGAAGGAAACCCAGAGGTAACCAAAAACCACTTTGAAACTGGAATCTAGCCCTTCCAACTTCAGAGAGGACTATCTCTATCTGAATCTTTAGTCACTTAGATGACTGATTGACTTAGTTTTAGGCTAGGTATTAATATCAGACCGAAATGAGATTTAATATTTTAATGGAAAGAGAGAGGGAAAATACATTCGGCATGGAGTCATATTAAACTAATGTTTTTTTTTCTTTCTTTTCTTTTTCAGTGAGAGGATAAAAGATGATGAATTTTTTAATAGGGGAAAGGTAGGCAATTCTTCTGGTGTTTTAATTGAATTTCTTTGCAGAGGGGTGAGTAGAGGAATTGTGGAATTGATGACATCTAAAGTGATGAGCCTCATCATTGGGTAATTATATGAGCCTTAATTCACCTCCTAGATTAGTCAAACTAACTTTTCTCACAACTTATTACATGTTTTGATTATATTTTGTTTAATGAGATTAGTTAAAGTGAGATATTATGCTTAGTGGACTAATATGCATTGGATGTAGGTTTGGAAGAGAAAATGAAGGAATTTTGGCAAATACTAAGGTTTGAAACTCAAAAGGGACAAGGGAGAGAGATTGTAGGAGGTAAATCCTCCACATTTACTCCTTCCCCATTCGAATATTCCTTCATTAATCCCACCAGCTCGAAGTGCAAGCAGCCAAGCCATGAAGATTAGAAGGAAGTTGAACAAGTGATAGACAAGGAGTAGTTCATCTCAAGTTTAGAAGCCGAGCCTCCCTAAATTTAAGGAAGTTGTTGGAGACTTCAATTGTATAAGTAGAGAGGCCTAGAGCCTCATTAGGATTCGAATTTTTGTTGTAAAACTCTAGCTTTTTTCGAGCTCCAAACTTGTGGAAGACTTTTTGATGTAATTTTCTATTTTGGCAATAAGAATGAGTTTGTTCTTGATTCAGTACTGAGTTAACTCAGAGGACTGAAGCTCTTCAGTTAGAGCCTAACCCTAGCAACCAAGGTTTCTCTTCTTGTATCTTTATGCTTAGCTTAGTTTCATAGATTCATGGTTAAATTGTTGTTAGAAGTATTTCATTGCAAGTAGTGTATATTTGATTAATTGTTTATTAGTTTGCTTCCGTTTGTGCCTTACTTTAGTAGCAGGATAGAAGGGATAAAAGAGGCTCCACAAAGTTGTCAGTAGGTGTCTTGGCCTCACTTCTTCCTTTTGGGATCATGATTTGAGGAAAAGACCCTTATGCAGCCCAAAAAGACATATTTCCATTTCCTTATTTAGAATTTGTTGTACTTAAGCTAGAATTTGATCAATTTTGCAAAGTAGGATTTCATACTCATCTCTTCTATCTTCATTCTTGCAGCAAATCTCATCCATGACTCCATGTTATTTAGAAATTTATTCATGCATAAGGTAGATAGTTAGTTCATTAAATTCTGCTTTTCTAGTTCATGAGAATTCTTCTTGTTTACATGACTTTTTGGAAATTACACATGTTTGATGCAAAGTAGGCACTGTTAGCGCTTGAGATTTCACCTCAGGCTGAGAAAGGCAAACCTTCAAGGCAACATCAAACCATTTCACCTCGTAGCTAGCCCTACGGGGTATGAGAAGGCTCTCTCCGGTCAATCTCGTTAAATTTTCAATGGGAAGAGATGACCAATCAAGGTAACACGGATATTAGGCTAGTAAACTGATTAGGAGGGTTGATTTAAAGTTTTTGGGGGGTTTGGTGGCAA
>APFE030257149.1:57172-76319 GCA_000404065.3 Pinus taeda
AAAGCCAAGAAGGGAACAAGGACCAGCTCCTCCATCAGTTTTATGGCATGCCTAACGGGATGCAAAACTGATACTGATGAGACACCTACCTATGCACATGCAAAGAGCTTTTGATCACTAATGGAGGGCTCAAGACCGACACTAACAGGCACTTCAGAAGTAGACCGAGATCTCATAGCAAAAAACCACCTTCCAACTTCCTTCACCCACAGGCATTCCTCGTTTCCATCACAACCTTCACCAATTTCATCATTTTACATAGAAATTTCCTTAAGCATTTTGAGCGCATCCAACTGTTAGGGCCTAAATCTACCTCAGGCTGAGAAAGGCAAGTCTAGGGTAACATCAAACCACGCTTAACTTGGTAGCTAGCCCTACCAGGTCTAGAGAGGGCTCTCTCCTTGTCAATCTCAATGAAAATTTATCAAGGAAGGCTTGAAATGACTGATATAAAATCTAATTTTAGGCTAGGTATGCTTGCTCAGAGGAATTTGTTTGATTTTAATGGTTGGTTGCTGGATCTGATGGGGAAGGCAGCTTTGGGTCCAGGAAATCAAAACAGATTTGCAGAGGTTTCTGTGGGGCAAGGTAGGCAAGTGTTTTAGCACTTTTAAATGAGTGTAATGGTGAGTCTAAAGACTAGTGAGGAGTTGGAGAGGGCATGAAAGTGTCATGAATCCTCTTCAAACAGTAGAAAACATGTAAAACTAAATAAACCCTAAGGTAGAGCACTGAAATACCAATGGATTCTACCTTTTACACATGATTCATTTAGTTATGTAGAATAAGAGAGATGATGGCACAAATAAACATAATATCAACTGAATTACAAAGAAGAAAACAATACTAATTCACATTACCACAAGAATCCCACAAAATGTTGCAAAACCTTGGTTTATTTCCTTGCCAAACTGCAGAAGTGATGTACAATAGTGCTCAATGCATCCACAAGAGTCCAACCTTGACAAATGACTAAGAAAGTACAAGATGTAGGCATCAAACCACCCATGCTAGCCATTAGGGGTCAAATCCATGATTCTAGGAGTTGTTTCAACAAGATCTAAACTAGGAACTGAAAAATAGTCAGTGGCACAACTTGCCTCTAAAACTATGGAAACTGATTCATTCAGTTCAAAACCACCTATAATTGATGAATCTACCTCCTTAAGTCAATTTACATAATTTTTACAACAAATTACATCAATTTACATCATGAATTTGACCATGAGAGAGAAAAAGTCAAACTGAGAGAAAACTAGGCGAAACTTTTGAGTTTTGAGCAAAATTGAGAAAATTGTACCTGATGCGCAGTGCCTTTGCCCAACTAACTTTGGAGGCCTTCTCCTTCACCAAATCTTTTCCAAGATGGCTTGTTGGAACGTTCTGTCTATCTACTTTCTAGGACAAGTGGAATTTATTACTTTGGTGTCTATTTACCCATCCAAAAATCAGTTCTCCCAAGACTGTTGTTTGTGGGTCCAAAAAGTGGCAGAGAGGGCAATTTTGAGGTGTTTTTTTCCCTTTAGGTGACCCAAATCTCCTCCACAATTCATGAACTTTTCTGGGTTTTCATATTTTTTCATGAGGAATCCAAAAATTTGAGCCATTTCTCAAAATTCCTTACCATATCAATGCGCAATGCCAGTGGCACTGCGCTTTAGAGGAAAATCCCTGTGTATTGCAATTAAAGTTTTGAAAATGACAATAATTTCTCCAAACTTCTCCAAAATTGGCATGAGGCAAGATTATCAATTGCTAAGTTGAGCCTAGGAAGCTTCAGACAATATTCTAAGTTTTTCTTGCTCCTTTTTGGCCTTTAAGGCTCTCCTTAGCTTGGATTTTAGGCTTCTTATTCTCGTCTTACAAATTTTGTTCCGGGCCAAATAGTGATTGGCCATGTGTCACAACATGTTCTTCTCCTTATTAGCCTTGTCAAGAAGCTTCTCAAGGTGGACATTCACTCTTTCCAACCATGATTCTCGGTCAGCCTCTATTTCTTGCTCTAGTGAAGTCAGCTTGATTTTCCTTCTTTTTGCCATTTGTCGGTTTTCCCTGATGGTTTACAGCTCCATGATTGTTTGTTTGTCCTCCAATTGCTTGTTATGTTTCTCAAGGTAATTAATGATCCATTTATCCCTCTCAAGGTCAAGTAATTGGCTTTAGATCTCAGCTTCTTTCTCCTTTATGATCTCATCCTTGATTCTTAAGCTTTGGGAGCACAAATCATTGTCCTCTTCCTCAATCAAAATGAAATCCCTGTCTTGGCCTTCAGAAGGCCCTTCATCATGCAACGGTTTCTTTCCTCTGTCTTGTACCTTCTCTGTTGAAAAAGAAGGCAAAGCCCCTTTCACCCTAGGTGAAGATAACATTTGCCTGTTGTCTGGTGAAGAGAATGAGACCCCTTCCACCCCTAGTGGAGATAATACTCATTTGGCAGCTGCAAATAGCCTCCTTGTCCCCTTTTCATAAGTTATAAACATAGGAATGTGAGCCTCTTTAGTTTTGCTTTCATGTCCTCTTTGTTTCCCAGAAGGTCCAGCTTCCTCTTGAGGTTCTGCAAACGTTTGGGGTCCCTTGAAAATCTCATGGGCAATGAAGGTTTCCCATGGCACTACCAACTGAGTCAGCTGATGCATAACACAAATTTTGATGACAGTAAAGTGATAAATGCTAATGATTTGCTGTGGGTATGGTTTCCTCTTTACAATTATAGTCATCCTCTCTATGTTTTTGCAAATGAAGTATTGTATGCTCATCATTCTAACCCTAGTAAAATGCATAAGCAACCTGATAAAAGCATAGAGTCTATATAACCTTACCTCACATGTGAAGTATTTAATGATGAGTTTCATTAGTGGCACATGCCGGTCCTCCAAAAACTTGAAAGGAAACACCCTACCTAATTGACTATGATATTTGGCTTTAATGTAGGGTTCATAGTTCTGTTTGTTGATGTTTTGTCTCTTGTTCCATCTTCCCCCCACATCTGGAATCCTAGTTGCTTCTACAATAATGGTTGGTGAAAGAGTGAAGTTGATGCCAGCAAGATGTACCATATTGTCCTCCATGTTGATGACAAATTGTCTAGCCAATTCATGATAATACTTAACCCTCTCAACTAGCTCACAAAACTCAAAGCAATATTGGTATCTGAAACAAGTGGTGGCAAGAGGGCAAGCAAGCAGTTCAGCAATACTAATAGGCTCCTCTCTAATTATCTTCCCACCCTTATGAGGTCTCCTAGCCTATACATTTCTGTCTCCTGAACTGTCACTTTATGTTTCTTCCTCATAGCTTGAGTCACTGTTTCTTGCCATGGTGCTTGTCTTAGGAAAATCATGAGATGAAGGTATGATGAGAAATGGTGATGAAAGAGGACAATGATGATGAGTATGAAGAGATTTTACTCTTAGGAAATGAAGTTGGGGAGTGAAGAGAATGATTTTGGGAAATTAGGGTTTAGTGAGGGTTTTAGGGTTTGGTGAGGGAAATAATTGCTTTAGGGGAGTGGGATATGGGAGAATGGGATTAATGAAGTGTATTAGGGTAAATAAAGAGTGAAAATGGTTTTTATGATGTTTTTGTGAAGATGGGATGAAAATCGCACAATTGGATGGCAAACAATGAAGAGAAACTAGGGTTTCATTTTTCACATGCAAGATTTATGAAAATCACCAATGTGACCTCAAATTCAACCTTAGGAAGATGATTACTTACTTGTAGAAGGCAAATGTGGCAAATTTGTGGGTTATGTCATGATTTGTGATGATTTAGACCAAACTGGACTGATGTGCAGCGCACTGGGCCCAATGCGCAGCACCCTCCTGATGCACAGTGCCAGTTCAATTTTACACTGTAGTTTTGCCTCTGATGCATAGTGCATTGCCTCTGATGTGCAACGCCAGGCCAAGTTGCCTTGAAAAACAGGGTTTTTACCTCTTTGACTCCCAAATCATGATTTTTGTTCTCCAAGAGTAAATTTGCACAATGAAATGACCAAGAGGACCTTTTTCACTTTAAATATGAATGACTTTAATTTTTCACTCATCTCAAACCCACTTTTCTAATGTTAAAGTCACTTTTGGTTTTGAACTCTGTTTTTCCATTGAAATTGACTTTTCTTAGTCATTTGACAAATTGATGCATTGATGCTTGTGTTTTTGCTTGCAGTGGCTGGAGTTGGCAAGGTGACCAAGGGCAACAGTTTTGAACTTATTACATACAGGAAAATTAAAATTACATGAAATTGTTATACAAAGAAAATGAAAACTTTGTTTTACCTCAAAACAAGGTTTTGAGGAAAAAATCATTTATTTGAGTATATCATCATTGAAATTTTGATCTTAACACCTTATTAGACCTCCTCATGTGCCTGCTGACCATTACTGATCTTTTACATGACTATGGTGGCAAACCCTAGACCTAATGAGACCTAAAACCCTAAAAATGGCTTTTGCAAATGTAATGACAAAAGATGACTGTAAATGACCTGAGCTTGTGAAAATAGGCCAACAACTAAAGACCATGAGGGAAATTTGATAATGAACCACTACCATTAGTTGATCCATGACCTAATGGAATGCAGCTAATTAAATGGGACTCCTAAAATGCATGCAAAAAGAGAATTTGATCACTGATGGAGGGATGAAGATACTGACACTAACACTGGCTCCAATGGGGATGGTAGCTCCTGGGAGATGCCAAGAACTACAGATCTCTAGAAAGCAGAAAGTGCCTCTTCCACTGGGCTAAATGGAGTCAATAACTTCAGCAAACATAAAACCAATATCTTGACTCAAAACTGACTCAATTACAAGACTGAAAAGTAGCTCAAAAATGAATCAAACAATCCACACTAAGTAATCAAAAAAACTTACATCAGACCTTCAGTTTTATAGCCTTCACTTCGGGCCCCAAACTGAATGAATGATGATAATACACACTTTGCAATGAAGGAAATAAAATGGTATGTACAGTGACAAATTATGATAGCAGAAAATTTCTCAAATATTATATCGTTTCAGCAACCGACCATTAACCAACCCTCCTGGACAATCCTCCCTGTTCATTTCTTTGAGGAGAAAAGCATTTTGACCTCGATATGCAGCAATTCTATATGGTCCCTTCCATAGATTCTCGAACTTTTTGTGCTTTCTTTGTCTTCATTTCTAGCATCCCATTTGAGCACTATGTCTTCAATCTGAAACTTATCTGCCTTTGCCTTCCGATCATAGATTTTTTTTATTCTCTCTTGCAACCTGAAGGTATTCTGAAAAACATCCTCTCTCATTTGTTGTAAATAGATCAGTTGGTTTATTCTTCGCTGAAAATGATCCTCCTCGTTGCCATCTTCCTACAGAAGTTTTACAACTGGGACTGCGAAAGATTTCAGGAACACTGTGTCAACACCATATACTAGTTCGAATGGATTGGCACGGGCACCAAATTAGAAATCCATTCTGAAAATCATATTGGAACGATTATACCAACCATGTATAATTGGTTCACCTCCTTCTCTATTGATGGAAACAACTTTGGATTTATCCTTCTTAACTTTTGTCGAAATGGCTTATGGTTTGGCTTGATTGGAATGACGTACTGAATTATACTTTTATTGTACTCCTTCAAATCTAAATAGTACCATGCAAATACATCAGTAAATGAAGACAATAAACTAATGTATTTTGCCTTTACCTAAGGAGGCAATCCTTTGACAACTTCACCATCTTTGGATTTTCTGTTGTTCCGATATTCACATCTTCAACTCCTTTTTCAGTCGGCATTAAAATTGGCTTTTGGGCTACATCATCTTGGTCAAATAATTCCTCTAAAGGTATAAGGCCTTTAGGGATGACATTGTCCTTCAGCTACAAAACTTCCATCTGATTTACTTCCATATCTGATTCACCATCATCTTGCTCGCCATCTATAGAAATGTCTTGATATTTACCTTCATTTTGCAGAAATTATTCAATCTCTTTGTCATCCTGAAACACTTGCCAATATCTTAGATTATCAGGGATAGCTGGGCAATATTTCACATGAATTTCAAACTTATTGTTTGAATTCATCGGAATCTTCAAGTTACTTGTTGTTGTAGCAAGGGAATCCGCAATAACATTTTGTGCACGAGGAACACATGTCAAAGTGTAATCTGGAAACAACCTCAAAATATCTAAAACTGCATTACGGTAGGCCCTCATTCAAGGATGTTTGGCTTGGTATTCATCGTTGACTTGCTTGATTACTAATTCAGAATCGCCATAAACTGAAATTCTCTTTGCATTCAACTTTTTAAGTATTTTCAAGCCTGCAACTAGTGCCTCATATTCAGCTTCATTATTGGAACAATAAAAAGCCAACTTGTATGAACAAACTCTTACATTAAATGGGACTTTATTTGGTAGGAAAATGGGGTTGTGTATCCAAATACCAATTCTGGCACCTTCCTTACCTATTGCTCCATCAAATTCCATACTCCACAAACCGGCTTCTTCCTCCAAGTGCTGGAATTCTGCCCACTCTTCTACCTTTGGTTGTTGTCCATCAATTTCTTGCTACTGGTGGGATGTTGATTGTTCAACGGTAATTTCAAGCCTTTGTCTCTCTTGATCAAGTACAGCTCTGAAATTTTCTGTAATTTCCAGTATATCTTCAACTTCAACTAATTGAATATTTACATCATTGAAACCACTGTCAGAATAAAGAACAAAAGACTCTAAATCTGTATGTACATAATTAATTGGATGATTCAAAGGTTTCTCCTTGCTCATGATCATATACTTCATATTTTTCTCTCTATATAACTTCCTCAATTGACCAAAGACAAATATAGTAGCATAGGAGAAATCTAACTGCAATGTCCCTTTGAGTTTTTCACCCCATGATCTAGATAGAAGCATGCCAAATCTAGGGGGAATTCGGCCACAACTACATCCATAAGAACATTTTTCACTGGAATCTGGTCCAAAATCACAACCAAATCTTTAATGAGAGCAATACATCTGACTCTATCAGAATCAAAGGAATAAAGATCATGGTACTTGCGAGTAATGTCCAAACCGAATTTTTCCATAATCGCCTTTGGCATCAGGTTGTGAAACACTCCTGAATGAAACATGGCGTTGTGCAAAACATAACCATGCAATCCAAGGCTGATGTAAAAAGGAGCTACATCACTATCCTCAGATTGGCCTTCTAATTTCGAACAAAAGATAAGCTCGGGTTGGACATCTTCCACATTAACCATATCAGACAAAGGATCTATATTCAAAATATTTTCCACTTGACCTTTATAGCTATTATTCTTCATTAATTCAGTCAAAGGTATTAACACTTTTAACTTAGCAATTTCATTTTCTAAGATAAATGTTGTAGTTTTCTCTACCTCTTTGACTGGAGCATCCTTCTTTTTAGTATTTTCTTTTCTTGCACTTGGCTAATTTGACCTTTCATTTGCTGATTGTGCTTTGCTGGAAGTAGGATCTACTGGCTCCTTTCCCTTTTTCTACACATTTGGAGAATCATTCTTTGGTGGTGTTTCTTCCTTCCACTTTTGAATTGGATTGATTGGTACATCCCTACTCTTGAGTGAGTATTGTCTTTGATGCGCTATCAATGCATTCATGTATCCTCTATTATATTCATTTGATTCCTCTTCTAGGATTGTTTCATTTTCCAATATAAAATTGTCATCTTTTTGTACAGTTGGGCCTTCTGAATACTCTTCATCTTTGGTGATATAAATTGGCAAACCATCTCGTGTAAAAAAGTGATTCTCCTCTCCTATTGGATTCTCATCATCCTTTGATTCAGTGCCATGGACATAATTATGTTGTAATGGTGTTTTGACCTGTTGTTGAGCTAATGGATCTTGAGCTCTTTGCTCCCGTTGCTTGATTCTGAACTGTGGTTGCTGTTGACGACGAAAATTTGGATTTCTGACCTGTGTCTTGGGCTTATCTGCAATGGTGAATCTATCAAACATCTTCTCAGGCTTACGGAGCAAATGATCTGAGGAAGAAGCTTCTTCCTTTATGGTCACCTTCTTCTCGGTCTTTGCCTTAGCTCTCTTAGCTAGTAGATTTGCTTCAACACTCACTACGATTTTCTGCATGTCCTCCAATGTAGCTGGGTCTCTTTCTCTCAATTGATATGCCATGTGAGGATCAAAACCATTGGGAAATTTGATCAAAGCCAGCCCCATTGGTGGCTTGATATCAGCTAGAATGCCATTATAAATAGTGTTGAATCTATCACATTAATCCTAAACACTTTCACCAACGTTCATCTTTATGTTTTCATATTCAGAAAGGATTTGGAGTGGATTTTTCTTTACCTCCCAATGATCCAGAAATTGTCTTTGAAGAGCTGCCAATGAATTGATAGTTCTAGTAGGCAATGCTCTGAACCACTTTCACACTTCACCTCCAAAAGTTTGTACAAATAATCTCATAGTCACATTCTCTGCATCTATCTCATGGAGATCAAAGAAATCACTCATCCTATCAACATGTTGTTGTGCTGTGACACCTTGGGAAACATCAAACAATGGAATTTTACTATGGTAATCAGTAGGCATAGCATCCAAGTTTTGAGGCAAAACAAGAGGTGCATATCTGGCAGCCATTACTCGAGGTGGATTTACAACTGGACTTGGGGATGTAGGAGGAGTGGGAACAACGATAGCAGTCGATGTGACGAGTGTATGAGGTGTCTAAGGGGATGAAGAAATATTTGATGTTTGAGGTGTTGAAGGAGGCTAAGTAGGAATTTCTGAACCAGACACAACAGTGGATGAACTAAGAGTAGCAGATGCAGATTCTAAGAATTCGGGAATATTGGTAGCCACAATTGAATTTTGAAGATTTATAATGTAAGCGTCAATTGATCTATTTGCTCTTTCAGTTTCAAGATATTGCACAAACTTTGGATTTAGAACAGTAGCACCAACTACACTTTCAGACTTAGTTTCAAATAATGATAGATCAAAATGTTCATCAGATGGGAGATCTTCAAGATATTCAAAAACAACCGAGCATGAATGAGATCTAAACACAGGAGTCATAGAACTTTCTTGGCAGAGAATTCTTGGAATGAGATTTGGGTTTTCATACACAGGAAGAGGATCAGGATTGGCTCTGGTGTATCGTCTGGAAGCCAGTGTGTTGAATTATTCCCAAAAGTCAAATTGACATTACAATCACGTCAGTCGACTGAATTCTAAATTCATCATCCAAAAGTCTAGAATTATGTAATGTATTGCGGTAATTTGCAAGTCAGATGTTCAGTTTATAAAACTAAACTAGAGATTGACTAAAGCAGCATTCATCTACTTATGCACTTGCAGAGAAGGCTACCTAGCTAACTTCAAAGGCTACCTGGCTAACTTCAGGCTCCGTTTGTAGTTTATAAAGCAGAGAACACTAACAAACAAACAAAATTTTCTCCCTATTATGGTCGCCACTATGTTAGGGCCTAAATCTACCTCAGGCTCAGAAAGGCAGGTCTATGATAACATCAAACCATACTTAACCTGCTAGCTAGCCCTACCAGGTCAGGAGAGGGCTCTCTCCTTATCAATCTCAAAGAAAATTTATCGAGGAAGGCTTGAGATGACTGATATAAAAAACTAATTTTAGGCTAGGTATGCTTGCTCAGAGGAATTCGTTTGATTTTAATGGTTGGTTGATGGATCAGATGGGGAAGGCAGCTTTGGATCTAGGAAATCAACACAGATTTGCAGAGGTTTCTGTGGGGAGAGGTAGGCAAGTGTTTTAGCACTTTGAAATGAGTGTAATGATGAGTCTAAAGACTAGTGAGGATCTGGAGAGGGCATGCAAGTGTCATGAGTCCTCTTCAGACAGTAGAAAACATGTAAAACTAAATAAACCCTAAGGCTGAGCAATGAAATACCAATGGATTCTACCTTTTACACTTGATTCATTTAGTTATGCAGACTAAGAGAGATGATGGCACACATAAACATAAGATAATATTAATTACAGAGAATAAAACAATATTAATTCACATTACCACAAGAATCCCACAAAATGCTACAAAACCTTGGTTTATTTCCTTGCCAAACTGCAGAAGTGAATACAATAGTGCTCAATGCATCCACAAGAGTCCAACCTTGAAAAATGACTAAGAAAGTACAAGATGTAGGCATAAAATCACCCATGTTATCCATTAGGGGTCAAATCCATGAGTCTAGGAGTTGTTTCAACAAGATCTAAATTAGGAACTGAAAAATAGGCAGTCAAACAACTTGCCTCTAAAACTATGGAAACTGATTCATTCAGTTCAAAACCACCTATAACCGATGTATCTACCTCCTTAAGTCAATTTACTTCATTTTTAAATCAAATTACATCAATTTACATTAATTTACATCATCAATTTAACCATGAGAGATAAAAAGTCAAACTAAGAGAAAACTAGGCGAAAATTTTGAGTTTTGAGCAAAATTGAGAAAATTGTCCCTGATGTGCAGTGCCATTTGCCTGATGTGCAACACCTTTTCCTAGCTGATTTTGGAGGCCTTCCCCTTCACCAAATTTTCTCCACAATAGCTTTTTGGAAAGGTCTATCTGTCTAATTTCTAGGACAAGATGAATTTTTCAATTTAGTGTCCATTTTCCCCTCCAAAAATCAGTTCTCCAAAGACTGCTTCCTGTGGATCCAAAAAGTGGCAGAGAGGGTAATTTTGAGGTGTTTTTTTCCCTTTAGGTGACCCAAATCTCCTCCAAAATTCATGAAATTTTCTGGGTTTTCATATTTTTTATGAGGAATCCAAAAATGTAAGCCATTCCTCAAAAAAAAACTCCAGGTAAATGTGCAGCGCCAATGGCACTGCACATCAGAGGAAAATTCTTGTGTATTGCAATTAAAAATTTGAAAATGACAAAAAGTTCTCCAAAATTCTTCAAAATTGGCATGAGGTAAGCTTATCAATTTTTAAGCTGATCCAAGGAAGCTTCAACCAAGATTCTAAGTTTGTCTTGCTCCTTTTTTGCCTTTAAGGCTCTCCTTAGCTTGGCTTTTAGGCTTCTTATTCTTGTCTTACAAATTTTATTCCGGGTCAAATATTGATAGGCCATGTGTCACAACATGTTCTTCCCCTTATTAGCCTTGTCAAGAAGCTTCTCAAGGTGGACATTTACTCTTTCCAACCATGATTATCGGTCAGCCTCTATTTCTTGCTCTAGTGAAGTCAACTTGATTTTCCTTCTTTTTGCCATTTGCTGGTTTTCCCTGATGGTTTGCAGCTCCATGATTGTTTGTTTGTTCTCCAATTTCCTATTTTGTTGATCAAGGTAATTAATGATCCATTTAGGCCTCTCAAGGTCAAGTGATAGGCTTTGGATCTTATTTTCTTTCTCCTTGATGATCTCATCCTTGAGTCTTGAGCTTTGGGATCCCAAATTAGTGTCCTCTTCCTCAATCAAAATGAAATCCCTGTCTTGGCCTTTAGAAGGCCCTTCATCATGCAATGGTTTCTTTCCTCTTTCCTGTACCTGCTCTGCTAAAGAAGAAGGCAAAGCCCCTTTCACCCCATGTGAAGATAATGTTTGGCTATTGTCCGGTGAAGAGAACGAGACCTCTTCCACCCCTGGTGGAGATAATACTCGTTTGGCAACTGCAAATAGCCTCCTTGTCCCATTTTCATAAGGTATAAACATAGGAATGTGAGCCTCTTTAGATTTGCTTTCATGTCCTCTTTGTTGCCCAGAAGGTCCAGCTTCCTCTTGAGGTTCTGCAAACATTTGGGGTCCCTTGAAAATCTCATGGGCAATGAAGGTTTCCCATGGCACTCCCAATTGAGTTAGCTGATGCATAACAACAATTTTGATGACAGCAAAGTGATAAATGCTATTGAGCTGCTGTGGGTATGGTTTCCTCTTTGCAATTACAGTCATCCTTTCTATGTTTTTGCAAATGAAGTATGGTATTCTCATCATTCTAACCCTAGTAAAATGCATAAGCAACCTGATATGATAAGCATAGAGTCTAGAGAACCTTCCCTCATGTTGAGTGTGGAGCATGATTGTTCAGAGGTCTTGGTTTCAGCAGGATGTATACCCCAGGAAGTTTGTACACCCCTCCACGCAAAGGGGGGGGGGGGGGGGGCGGAATGCAGGGGGACTTGCCCCCCCCCCCCCCTCCCGCGAGGGTCCAGGGGGGATAATCCCCCCGACTGGGGGGTCCGGGGACAACACCCCCGAATCCAAATATAGATGTAAAATTGCCTTCTAAAAGTATAGTAATTTCTAGTCAATTTGGGCCGTTCATTAGACAAATGATCTGACGGTAGAATTTATGTTTAGTTTAGGGTTTTTTGCCCTAGAAGGAAACCCCTCACTTTGTATGAGGGCATTGTATTTGAGGCGATGTCATAGATGTGTATTCTCTGACCGAGAAACAGAGAAGTGAGACTGTGAGAGAAAACAGAGGATATTACAGCGAATCTGTTGTAGCTTGTGTCTCTTCATTTTGCTGGATAAAAGAAAGGAAGGACTGGTTGTTCGGGCTGGACATAGCCCAAACTGGGTGAATCACGTATATCTATGTCTCTCTTGTTTTATGTGTTTCCTGTGTTTATATTTCTGCAATATTTTATGTGTTCCACTGCTCCGTAATATATAGTTTTCTAACAACTAGTATCAAAGCCAGATATTGGCTTCAAAGGGATTCTTTCATGCCAAGGGTTTATAGTGCCTGATGAGATCAATGCAGCCTTTTTCTAGATCTGGGTCTAGAAAATAATGGTGGAACAATCGTACGCAAAAGAACCTTGAGGAGAATGTGCGAAAGATAGTGTCGTAACTGCCAAGGATCGCAGTGCATTTGCGATATTTACTAGTTTGGAACATGCTGACGAATTGTTCGGGATTCATGTAGCTATTTAAAGAAGGTCAGCAGAAGAAAATAGTTCATGCGGCTTTGAAAATTGTTTGTTTTCTACTACATGAGGCCACTGGTGCTGGAATCTACGAGGTTCTCATCGGGCTCGTAGTTGGAGCTGTTCGATAGAAGTTTTTGAGAAAATCAAATTGAGAGAGGATGGATCAGAATCACAGCAGCAATAAACAAAAAAAAAATTAATGAAGTCAAAATTATTGCATGTAAATGGGCATACTACTGTAAGACCTAGTAAGGCATGTGTACCCCTCAATGATCACTAGTAAAGTTTGGGTTAGACCTAGGTGATAGGGGGGATGTCGAGTTAACAATACCCCGGGTAAAAACTCTGAGGGGGGTAAGAGCTAGAGTGAGCGGGATTGTCCCACTTAGTAGGTTTGGCTAGAGTTAGTCAAGGAACCCTAAGTCAAGTTTAAGGCTCTGATACCAGTTGTTAAGAAATTTACTACATAACATAAATAATTACTGAGAGGAATAAATATAAAAATAACCAGCAACAACCATAAACACATAAACACAAATGTTTATCTGGGAAAATCCCAAATCCAGGGAAAAACCCAACCTAATAAGATCTTATTAGCATTGGCCAAAACCATGACCAATCTAACCAAGTGACCCTTCACCGCTCACCTCCAGGTCTTGCATTACAATGAAGTTCTTCTAGCCTTTTATAAGCTCCATTACATATAATACCACAGGTAGATTACTATGGGTGCACAATACCATGTGCCCCAAAACCATTACTGTTTAACCTGGTCAACTTTGACTCTATCCCAAGTCAAGTTTACCTAACACCTCACATGTGAAGTATTTAATGATGTGTTTCATTAGTGGCACATACCGGTCCTCCAAAAACTTGAAAGGAAATACCCTGCCCAATTGACTATGATATTTGGATTTAATGTAGGGTTCATAGTTCTGTTTGCTGATGTTTTGTCTCTTGTTCCATCTTTCCCCCACATTTGGCATCCTAGTTGCTTCTGCAATAATGGTTGGTGAAAGAGTGAAGTTGATGCCAACAAGCTGTACCATATTGTCCTCCATGTTGATGACAAATTTTCTAGCCAATTCACGATGATACTTAACCCTCTCAAATAGCTCACAAAACAGAAAGATTGGTATCTGAAACAAGTGATGGCAAGAGGGCAAGCAAGAAGTTTAGAAATACTAATAGGCCCCTCTTTGATTATCTTCCCACCCTTATGAGGTCTCCTAGGTTGCACATTTCTGTCTCCTGAACTGTCACATTGTGTTTCTTCCTCATAGCTTGAGTCATTGTTTTTTTCCATGATGCTTGTCTTAGGAAAATGATGAGATGAAGGTATGATGAGAAATGGTGGTGAAAGAGGACAATGATGATGAGTATGAAGAGATTTTACTCTTAGGAAATGAGGTTGGGGAGTGAAGAGAATGATTTTGGGAAATTAGGGTTTAGTTAGGGGTTTAGGGTTTGGTGAGGGAAATAATTGCTTTAGGGGAATGGGATATGGGAGAATGGGATGTATGAAGTGTATTAGCATAAATAAAGAGTGAAAATGGGTATGATGATGTTTTTGTGAAGATGGGATGAAAATTGCATAATTGGATGGCAAACAATGAAGAGAAACTAGGGTTTCATTTTTCACATGCAATAATTATGAAAAACACCAATGTGACCTCAAATTCAACCTTAAGAAGTTGACTACTTACTTGTAGAAGGCAAATGTGGAAAATTTGAGGGTTATGGCATGAATTGGGATGATTTAGACCAAACTAGACTGATGCACAGTGCACTGGGCCCAATGCGCAGCGCCCTCCTGATGCACAGCGTCAGTTCAAATTTACACTGCAGTTCTGCCTCTGATGCGCAGCTCCTGCCTGATGCACAGCGCACTACCTCTGATGCACAGTGCCAAGCCAAGTTGCCTTGAAAAACAGGTTTTTTGCCTCTTTGAATCCCAAATCACGTTTTTTGTTCTCCAAGAGTAAATTTTCACAATGAAATGACCAAGAGGACCTTTTTCACTTTAAATATGAATGACTTTAATTTTTCACTCATCTCAAACCCAATTTTCTAATGTTAAAGTCACTTTTGGTTTTGAACTCTTTTTTTCCATTGAAATTGACTTTTCTTAATCATTTGAAAAATTCATGCATTGATGCTTGTGTCTTTGCTTGCAATGGCTAGAGTTGTCAAGGTGACCAAGGGAAGTAGCTCTGAACTTATTACATACAAGAAAATTAAAATTACATGAAATTTTTATACATAGAAAATGAAAACTCTGTTTTACCTCAAAATAGGGTTTTGAGGAAAAAATAATTTATTTGAGTATATCATCATTGAAATTTTGATCTTAAGACCTTATTAGACCTCCTCATGTGCCTGTTGACTGTTTTTACATGACTATGGTGGAAAACCCTAGACCTAATGAGACCTAAAACCCTAAAAATGGCTTTTGCAAATGTAATGACAACAGATGACTGTAAATGACCTGAACTTGTGAAAATAGGCTAGTAGGTAAAGACCATGAGGGAAATTTGATAATGAACAACTACCATCAATTGATCCATGACCTAATGGAATGCACTGATCGGATGGGACACCTAAAATGCATGCAAAAAGAGAATTTCATCACTGATGGAGGGATGAAGATATCGACACTAACACCAACCATATCCTAAACTTGGTTTTGGGTTATGAGTGATCCTAGGCCTCTTCTCACTCCATTCCACCCATCAACCACCTTCCCTAAGCTTTCCATCACCTCCAACACCCATCATTTTTCTCACGATTGCATCTTGTAGAAATACAGGGAATCCTGTAGGTTTCTAGTACATCTTGTAGGTTTTCCTGTAGTGGTTTGTTTTGAGGCTGAATTGAGGGAAAGCCTCTAGGAAGCCTCCCAAGGTCACCCAAGGGTCCCCAAAACCTTCCATCCATCTCCTAAACCTTCCAGCCATCCACCATCACCACTAAACCACCTGCCACATCACCAACAAGATTAGTGTGCACACTTGACTTTTCATGAAAAGCATAAAAAGACAAAACAGATTTCTTACAGTCCTTTACATGCATAGCAATTTCGTTTGATGTTCTTAGCTTCCATGCTTAGGATAGTAGCATTTTGTTCATGTTAATTTAGCATCATTGCAAAGCATAGCTCTTAGCAGTTAATTAGGAAATGATGTGCCCTAGCATTGAATTTTAATCTCTTTCATTATTGCAGTAGATCATCTCTCTCTTTGAGTAGATTTCTCTTTCTTACATCAAGGAACCAAGCCTCTTCTGAATCCATAGAAGTCTAGCTTGCAAACCCTAGTGGTCTCTCGCCAGCTAAATAGTTGCAAAAGGCAGAACCATCACTTTTACTTGTGTATACAGTGTTGTCACCTCCAAGTTTGTATGAGCCCCGGGTTGATAAAGTGAAGTTGGTAGCTTCATGAGTTGTAGCATTCTTGCTGCAATATTGGTGCTCATCACTTTTTGGCGCCATTGTAAGGGAGGTGTTTGAGTAATATGTGATTTACTGTTTTCTTTCTTCTACTTTTTGTTTCTACTATTCTGCCATTAGCTTCATTTCTACAAAAGTAATTTAGTTTGCTTTTCATTTTGCATTCTTTGTTTTCCTTTCCATTATGCAAGTTGTATTTCAAGAAAGTAGCTAATCTTTTCATTCAATCAGTAGTTCTCATTCAGTATGCAATTTTAATTCTAGAAGTTAGATTTCAAATCAGCAATTAGTTTTTCATTTAGTTAGTAGTTTTCATTCAATCTACAAATTCAGTTCTACATATCACTTTAAAAATTTGAAAAAATCACAAAACCAAACCAAAAACATTTCCTTTCATGCCTTGTAGGAATAGGGATAACTTAGGGAAATTTTTTCCAAGTACCCCCACTGCATCCAACATCCAACCTTCTCTCTTCTTTTGTTTCTGTGAACAGGAGAAACCCTTAGGTGAGCAACCAGACATATTTGAAGAACCTACAGGGGGAGAAGAAGACCCATTCCTACCGAGCCAATGGCTGAAAAAAGAAATCACAAAGGGAATAGAGAGATAGTTTAGGGTGCCTTCCCATTAGGGAAACCAATGGGGACACTAAGATGAAAAATATAATCCCATCCACCCTTCCTCATTTCCATGGCCTGACCACAGAAGAACCCGACACTTTCCTATTTGAGTTTGTTGTTATATGTTGAACCTATGACTATACAGATGATGAGCAGAAGTTGAAACTATTTCCATCTACCCTCAAGGATGAATCTCTGCATATGTTCATGGGTTTACCTGGGGATAGCATCACAACTTGTGCTCAAATGCAGCAAGCCTTCAATAATAAGTATCGAGACTACTGTAGGTCTAAGGATACTAAAGAAGAAATTTTTAGGATGACCTTAGGTAATGATGAATCCCTAGAGGATTATGAAGAAAGGTTCCAACTTAGTTACAAAAGGGCAGGTGCACACTTGACCCTGAGTCATTGAAGTTGGTCCTGCTTAGAGGAGTAAGGGAAGACCTTTTGGATACCCTACACATTTTAGCAGGAGGAGATATATACCAATTACCCTATGAGAATAGTAAGACTGTCTTTGGAAACCATTATAGGGAAACTAGGAAAAAGGGTAGGGGAAGACAACCTATGGTCAATACATCTTCTTCCAATTCATCCATCAAGGGTGAAATTGGAAACATGCTGGAAGATTTCAAGAGTGAGATGATACAAACCCTTTCCTTACAGATGGACACAATGAACATTAGGAGAAAGCAAGAGGAAGCCGAGAGAGCCTTGGCCAGTTTCTATCCTAGGTGCACCAGGAAGCACCCTAGGAATGAATGTCCATTGAATTCTATTGAAATTTTCTCAGTTTGTGAAGAAAACCACTCTACAGACAAGTGCCCTTCTTTTCCTGGACTCAAAGTTGTATATCAAGGATCTAAAGGGGTCACTAAGTAGCTCTATTACATAAAGCAAAGGAGACCTCATGGGCCTAGGCCATACCAGTAGGGCATGCAAGGGTCATCCCATGCATATTATAACCTCAACCAAACCACATCGATACCTTCATGGGGACCCTTTCTCATCCTTCACAGTCTACACCTCCTCCTTGGTCCTTTACATCTCAATATCATTCCTAGCCAGCTAACCAGCCATTTCAATCGTATGCTTCGCCACAACCTCAATGGAATGCACTGCCCCAAGGGTGGAGGCCCCAATACAAAAATGTTCTAGCTTCATTTCCTTCAAAACTTGCCCAACCACATTTGTTACACTTTGCTCCACCAAAAAAAAACCCAGATGCCTTCCTAGCCAAATATGACCCCGAACAACAGACATGCACAACAAGTATATAGTGGAGAGACATCATATCCAACTTATGTTGTGGAGATCCAGGAAATTAACTTGAGATCTAAGAGAGTTCTCCCCGATAACCAACCTCCACCTCCACCTATGGAGGTTGAAGAAAGAGAGGAAATCATTCTTAAAATAAATCCACCCTGTTGCGGGATTTTATCCCCTAAGGCTCTTGGGTGGAACCCTAGCAGACTGAAAGTTGTCTAAATCAAGAAGCATGCACACACACAGTCTTTATGCTAGAAAAAGATATTTCTAAGGTGAGAAGGACGTACCTCAGGTCCTACGTTTGGGTAGTTCCTCAAGGGTGCAAACCCTTCTTCACGTCCCTTCTGCTCCTTTGCCCTGCAAAAAACAACAATTCCAAGGAATGCAGCAGTATATGGACAAAGATTCACGTAAAAATCATCTTTATGTTATATAAGAAAGGAGTTAGTTATAAACTTTTAGACATCCATTCATACATGAAATTCAAATATGAACATCATTAACATAAAGAAAGAAGCATATCGGGAACAATACATGTTTCTTTATTAGACAAGTAGAATAGTACAAATAAGAGCAATATCACCTGAACCACTTCTGTAGGCTCAAAGCTCAGCCTCCTTCTGGATCCGTCCCGCCTCAAGCCTCTAGTAGGTCACCTTCCAATACTCACTCGAAGATGTCATGACTAAGGGATGAACATCAAATCACAAGGAAACAAGGGGTTCCTGTACAAGATGGGGGAAGTGCAGAAGGCACAAGGGTCTTCAGACCTGATCAGGGGGAAATCTCGGTATAATAACCTTTCTCTATACTCTCTCCTCCTTTAGGCCTTCCCTTTGGTGTCTTTTTATACCAATTCCAAAGTAGTTTTTTTAGTTAGGAATTGGTTGGGGACAGTTG
>APFE030257153.1:1485-28006 GCA_000404065.3 Pinus taeda
TGCAGTCCTTTACCAGTACACAGGCTGCAACCTGCAGAGAGTTACAACTCTCTCTCGTTTTCCAGTCTCTCCTGGAAGGGAGCAACAACCCCCTACTTCTTTTCTCTCAAGGACCACTTTTCATAAATTTTCAAACTGGATCCATAAACACCAAAATATCATCAAGTACAAGTAAATCACCCAATCAATTGCAGTAACCAGATCAACAGTAACAGTAAACTAAACCCAGAACATCTTATCAACAAAAAGATTCATCCAACAAAGGTCTTAAGACAGATATGTAGTTTTTCTTTCTCTGGTCTGCGTGCGTACGCACTTCACTTTCTGCTCCCCTGCGTATACCCACAGAGACCCTTCTGCCGTACCGCATACCCACGTACAGTTTCTTCAATCACGTTGCGTATTTTTACTATAAGCTCGCACCCACAGATACTGTCGCGTCGCATACTGCTACTGTAGCCACGCACCCACAGATGCTATTGCGCCACATACCTATGCACCTACGGCTTCTGGAACGTCGCGTACTTTCCCTGTGCCCATGCACCTGAACCTCTGTCGCGCTGCGTACCCACGCACTGCGCCTTCTTCTGCTCTGCGTACCCACGCACTTCTCCTTCCTCTTCTCTGCGTACCCACGCACTTGCGCCGTTAATCATCTGCGTACCTTTGATTAGGGCCGAAATGGCTGTCTCCTAGTGTGCCACCGATAGTCAGATGCTCAGATCTGATCATGCGCTCAAGAGATCACCCTTCATAGATTCACTTTCAGCTTCACTTTTATATAAATCAAGATTTTGAAACAATAACTCAATATTTCGGATCTTAAGATATTCAATTTGCAAAAAGATACATAGCCAAGTGATCTCCTTTGCTTTATATAGGCAAGCTCTTCCCAAAAACATGGATCAATACCATAGATAACCAATACAAGGTGCCCAAAACATGGGGCTCAATAATAATAATAATATAAAGCAATACCACGAGCCAAAACCATAGAATCAAGAACGGAGGGCTAAATACCACGAGCCAAACATAAGAAACCCCATGTGAGCACGCTTTATTGCTTTGAAGTGTGTGCACTGGGGTCTGCACCTTCTGAACGGGTAACCTACGGGTATGACCGCACCTCCTGTATGGGTAACCTGCGAGTCCGCACCTTTTGAACCATTCACTTGCGAGCCTCTTAATTTCCATCATTTTGAGAGCCTGAACACTTGAGTGAGTTGCCATCAAGTACAACACCTGTATCATAGAGCCATACCACAGTCATAATGCCAACATATATGACCCAGGTTTGGCCCTCTTCAAACTTCATTGCACTCGGTCATGGCCAACAGTTATATGGCTCTATGGGTCGGTCAGTTCTGTAATGTCGCAAGGCTATGTCTGTGTTAATGGCCGTGAGGTTGGGCTAGGTCCTAGCCCTTATCTCCCTTCCTGTGGTTCTGTGGCGCAGGGATGGCCAAGGGCTAGGGCTGAGCCCAACCTCCCCCCCCCCCCCAAACGCGCCTTTATCAAAACATTAAAACATGTTTTCACCAATTGTTTTAACGGGTAACACACATGGTGCAACGATAATGCGAATGGTTGGTTGAAACAAGGTCTTGCATTTGATTCCCATGAGGTGCAATTATGCGTTCGATAGGTCCACATGGCACTCCCTCATTGGCCCACCTATAACCAATCAAAACTCGCCATGTATATCCAACCTGTTGCGCCATTTATCGATCCACCACTGGTCGATGGAGTCCAATTAGCTTGTACAATCAAGGTCCAGTCAACAGCATGGACTGCTGACTGTGTAACCCTGTACAACCAAAACCCAAATTTTTTAACTATTTCCACAAATGAATAGAACTCATTTTCAGGAGCATACGTCATTTCTAAGAGCATACGACGTCCGTTTTTCATGAAATTAATTACACTGGATTCCGAATGATGAGATCTACGTCATCATTCTAGTTTCGATCCATTCCAAAAATTTTGAATTTTGAGCATGAAATTGATCCACCGGATCACCATCTCCTTTGTGAAAATCATACAAGTTAACAACATTGAATATCAAAGAAATATAAAAATTCTCTAGTAACCCCAACTTATAAGCATTATCGGAAATCTTATTTAGGTCTTTTCTCATCCATTTCCTTCATTTCCTCTACCAACTCACTTGCATCAATGTTCCTTCTATCGTCTAGCTTTAGAAAATTATCCAAATCCACAACTACCCTCAATTACTTGCCATAAAAAACTTGAAATTCACTCTTTCCAAAAAACCTATTATTAGAATCATTATAAGTGAATTCAACTTGGGCCAAAACAAATTCCATTGTCCTAGTTTTTCTCCACACAAACTCCTCAACAAATTTCCAAGGATTTGGTTTACCACCATGGTAATGTTCATCTATTTATGGATGGTATGCATAACTATACAATAACTTGGAGCCCATTTTCTTCCAAAGTACCCTCCAAAAATGTTCAAGGAATCTTCTATCTTTATTGGAAGTGAGACGTGTTGGTAATCCATGTAATATTACAAATTATCAAAAGAAAAAATAGTCATTTCTGTAACATAATTGGTTTTCTCGCACGATATTAAATGTGTTATCTTCAAAATCCTATCTACTAAAACCATCATAGAATTGTGACCTCTCTATGTTTTTGACAATCCCAAAATGAATTCCATACTTACATCGTCCCATGGTCTCTTAGGTACTAGTAGTGGCATATATATCCCTATGTTCTAACTCCTTCCTTTCATTGATTGAAAAATGTTACATCACTCGTACAATTTATTAACATATTTGTTAATGTTGGGACAAAATTAGTTTTCATTTACTAACAATTTGGTCTTGTTAACACCAAAATTTCCACCCAAACCTCCACTAAGGGGCTCTTTAACAAGATTCATCTGCAATAAGCTTTATGGAATGTAGAATTTTTTATTCCTAAACAAGAATCCCTCTTGGATGTAGAAATCCAAATATGAATTTATATCAATCCTCCAGGGTGCCTTTGGAAGCCTTCCAAGATTTTGTAAAATATGCATCCTCTTGATATAACTTCTTCATACATTCTAGGCTCACAACTTTAATTGACAAAGTTTTTTATATCATTATCCTCTGACTTGCACATTTTCAACATTATTTTATTTTCTAGGTCTATGCTTCGAAACAAACATCTAAATTTTCAAAAATTATATCCATTTGGAATGCTTCTAATTAAGCTTACCTTGAATATTGATGTACTACAGTGCTTTATGATCTAGTAAATGCAGTAAGTAGTGTCACCATTTATTCAAAGCCTGTGTAATAGAAAAGTACTATTTTATCATCAACCTAGTACTTGTTCTTAGCATCATTCAACTTCTCGCTAAAGAATTCAATTGGTCTTCCTTATTAATTTAATATTACTCCAATCATTGAACCACTTGTATCATAGTCCACTTGAAGCACTTTATTAAAATATGGAAGTGCCAAAATTGGTTCTTTGGCTACCCTCTTCTTCATGTTTAAAATGATGTCATGGTTGTTGTTGTCCATTGGAAGATCCATTTATTCATACATTTCATTGGGCCTCAAATTTAACACCATTTGCATTGTTAGTAAAACCTTTTTTGCCTTATCACAAACGTTCCTTCCATCACAATCACCACTCTTTCTAGGACTCTTTGCTACAAATGTCATTCAAATGCACATGAGTTAACATTATTGGTTATCTCATCATTTTTAATGAATTATAATGATTAAAGGTCTGTGTTTGTTAATATTCATTGTTTTTGCCTAGTTCGTTCCTATAGCCTCTATGCAGATACAGAAACCAATATCAAAGTTGGCATATCCACATGGTACTATCGAAGGTTCCAAGACATGGTTTCATTCCTAGCATCGGTGAAAAGGTTTGAATTTCCTCATTTCGAACCCGGGTTAGTTCTAGAGGTCTCTAGGCAAGCGGTCAATGGTTATGATAGCTCATTCTTGGAAAAATCGGGTCATCAAATTTGGACACGATTTTTTAACAAAGAAAATAGAATTTAAAAAATATTAAACATGTGTTTTTCAGAACATCCTAAAGTATGCTACTTGTAAGGATTTCCTCCAGAAAATGCATAGTTTGGGAGATATCGAAGGTTCTTTAAAGGGTAAATTTCAGGTTATGTTTATGGCTCAGTCATGCCCAAACCAAGAAATCAGTTGGTGTATTGAACTAGACCAAGATATTTTCACAGGATTTTCTTCTAAATTAATTCTATCTAACTAGATATCTAGTTGAGGATGTTAATCAATTAATCTTGTGTCACATTAACCAAGAATTGATGAGTAAATTTTGGGGAAATTTCCCAAATTCGCCCTTGATCTTCCTTGTACAAATACTTGGGCAAAATTTGATTAAAGGGGGAGAATATAGTAGATAAAGGAGAGAAAACATTATTGTTTTAATACAATGGGATGATCCCTAGTGGGGACCACTAAATTCATGCTCTACTCTATCATATCTTCATGTAATAGACTTTAGGTTTCAATTAAAGTTGATGCCAAGTTTTTATTTTTTATTTTTTATTTTGTTGAAGCTTGTGATTCAATTTTCCTAATTACAATGAGATGGTTGATTTGGGCCCACCAACCCAACCTGTTTTCCTATGCTCTCTATTTATTCTATGCTCTAGTATGTAGGTTTAATGCTATGAACTGATTTGATTTAATGGTGTGTGGAATGTCTCTATTATTTTGAGATTCAAGCTTGGATGAATCAACTACTATAGAGACTTATTTCTCTATTGGATTCACAATAAGATTCTTTTGATAAATGGATAAGGTGTGACGAGATCTCAAGCATACATAGATTCCTACTTGTGATGTATCTTATGGTTTGATATCTTGGTGTTTCATATTATATGAATGGTATCTTATTATTTCAATATATGGTTTTAGTATTTTGTATATTTTATAATGTATGCAATATGAACATGAGCTGAACTTTTGCATTTTGATAAAATTCTAATTTGGTTCCAGTGTTAATTTTTTCAAATGGGGTCAAATTTCATAGTGGACAGCCCAAATGACCGATATGTTGCTTGCATTAAATTCCTCTTTTCGAGAGGACCAAAATCGACCTAAAGATCACCCAATTTGGTCAAGTGGAAGTTAAGTTTTGAATTATTTTATTCATACATGCATTATGGAATGGGTCGGCCCTAACCACATGGGTAACTGCTTAGGTTGGCCTTAACCCCAAGTGAACCCTCATAAAAGCCTATAAATAGAAGTGACCTAAAGTTCATTTCATCACATTGATCAAGCTATCTTCTAGGCTTCTCCTTTGTCTTGGTTCGCACAGGTTCGATAGAAGGAGTTCACGCAAGGGTCTGAAATCACACGTGTAAGGTTCACTCTGACTTAGGGTTTTCTAATCCCTAGACACTGGCATAGAACTAGGCATTTTAGTCCCTTGACACTAGCACACAACCTTATGGGAGCATCCAGAGAGCCCTAGACGTTGGTACATTGGCTTAAGGGAGCTTCCAAGGGTTCAGAGGTAGATCTGAATGTGTCGGTCCCATGATGCTCGCATAGAGTAGCCCTGAGAGCATCCAGGTCATCCCAAACACACGCATAGCAACTGGAAGAAAGATTTCGAAGGTTTTTTGAGTAGATATGGTGGGTTTGACCCCAAATACATGCACAGGATCTTTCAGAGAGACTCTAAACAAATATAGACATTGTCACACAATAGCAAAGAGAGCGTCTAGAGAGTTTCAAATGCACACAGATAGTCTCGTTGAGAGCATCCAGGGTTTTGATCTTGGGTTTATCAGTTGGTTTCAATGATCTGGTAGATATGGGTTTATCTCTATTGTTATATAGATTTGTAGACCTTATTTATTAGTATCCACTGCAAACATATGTATTAGGCTCATTGTACTCTCTGCTGAAAACTTTTTATGAAGATCTATTAAGGAATAAGATTTGAAAGAGTTTCCACCTTGTGGGGTTCTTCCCTAGCCTTGGACCAAATTTTTGTCTCTTCTGGTTGTGTTGGTGTCTTCTTTGTCACTACATATATTGTTCTTTCTTCAGTTACATTTATGATTGGTGCCACTACTAATAATTGAATACGTTGATAATGAAGAATTAAATTGGGCTAAAGTAAATGATACAACATAGAACAATCAGAAAATTTAACATGGTATCAGAGCTCAGGTGAAGGACAAGCCCAAAACAAGACAAGCATTGAAGCCCTCATTTTCAGAAAGAAGATTTCCTAGTCAAGGTCAAGATGTCATCCTCTACCTTCAAGAAGCATGAAAGTTTGGGTGATGCATCAAACTTTGCTGCATGGAAATTCAGATTGGAGATCATAGCTAAGAACAATGATGTGCTAGAATACATTCAAGGAAGGATGCCCGAGCCTCTAGAAAATTCTTTCACCTCCCTCAAGAGAAGGTAGAATAAAGGTGATTCCAAAGCAAAGCAAATTATAGTTGATGGTTTACAAGATCATTTACTTGCATATGTTGGGAATTTAAGAAAGTGTAAAGATATGTATGACAAGAAAGTCAGCATGCATCAACAACTTGAATGAGATCGTCACCTTTAAATATCAACTCAAGGAAACCAAGATGAATAAAGGAGAATTTTTTCAATCCTACATTATGAGATATCTTTCCTTAGAGATCAATTACAGAGAGTTGGAGAAAATGTGCCTAATAGGGAGCTAGTAGTTGTGACTCTTAGAGATCTCCCTCCTATTTGGGAAATGTTCATTACTACAATCAACAACAACAATTTCCTTCCGTCATTTGATGAAATTTTTGGCAAGCTCACTCAATAAGATTCAAGGATGATAGCAAGAGGAAGGATTCAAATGCATGAAGAGGGAGAGCAGATTTCATATATCACTCATGGAAAAAGAAAGAAGGAAAAAGGAGGTCCATCAAGGAAGCCTCTTTCTCAATATACAAAAGGAATGAATGACATATTGTTATCTCATATTGAATGCTTCAATTTCCACAAGATAGGTTATGCTCGTGAAATTGTCTCGAGAAGAGAAAGAGGCCACATTACAACACTAGGGGCAACTATAATAAAAAAATAAGAAAATACAATCAAAGAAATAACCATGATAGAAGATATGAAAGAAGAAGAAGAAGAGACTTCTCAAGCAACTGTGAAGAAGATCATCCTCCTCCAAAGAAGTCAAGGGCTCACAAGTATGAAAGTAATGTTGTAAATAAATCTAAATACATTTTTATTTCTTCTCTTACTAGTTCTTCTCCACCGGATTCATGGGATAGTTGGTTGTTTGACAGTGGGGCCACTCATAATTTCTATGGATACAAGGAAGTCCTCTCTAATCTGGTAGAGAGGGAGACTAAGTTGAAGATCATTCTTGGAGACAACTCCACTCATTTCATGAAAGACTTTGGGTCTGTCAAATTTCAGCTGAATTCTAGGGAATCAGTTCTACTGCATGATGTTATGTATCTACCAGGATTAATGAGGAATCTGGTATCTATATCCACATTGGAAGATAAAGGGATGAGGGTTGCCTTCATCAAAGGAAAAGTTTTGAATTGGTTTTCTGATTCACCTATGAGATATGCATTCACATTAGGATCGAGATTTGAAGGACTCTATAGAGTCACTAAAAGACCTCTTCTATCATTGTTTCATAATACCAATCACCAGAGCAAGTTATGGCACAGCAGGCTGGCTCATCTACACTATGATGCACTTCCGAAGTTGAAGAAATTGGTCTCAGGTATTCCCAATGTTCGAGATCATCGTAATGGAGTTTGTCCAGGTTATGTGAGTGAAAATAAAACAAGGGGGCCATTTCCCTCTAGTAAGAACAAGACAAATGGCATCCTCCATCTCATCCATTCCTATATATGTGGTTTGATGCATGTACATTATGTTGGTGGTAATCTCTACTACATCACCTTTATTGACGACTTCTCAAGAAATTCATGGATATACTACCTTATGCACAAGGATGAATCCTTTGAAATATTCAAGGAATTCAAAGCCTTCATCGAAAATCAATTAGGAAATAGAATCAAAGTCTTCAGGTCCGACAATGGAGGCAAATACATTCAAAAGAATTCATATCATTTTGAAAGAAAGAAGGGATCAAGAAGGAAATGATTGTGCCATATGCTCCTGAACAAAATGGTTTGGCTGAAAGGAATAACAAGTCTATAGTAGAAGTTGATTGTGCCATGCTTCATGATCAAAAGGTGCCAAAGTTCCTTTCGGCTGAAGCTACATCTATTGTTGTATATGTTCAAAACTAGGTGCCTCATCAAGCATTAGAAAACAAGACCCCTGAAGAAATATTCACAGGTATCAAGCCTGATATTAGCCATCTTTGTGTATTTGGATGCCCCATATATTTTCATGTGCCGAAGGACAAAAGGAACAAATTGGAAGTTATAGGAAGAAAAGGTACGTTTGTGGGTTATTGTGAAAATTCTAAATCATATACAATATATATTCCTAGTCATAGGAAGGCCGAAACTAGAAGAGACATAACATTCTATGAAGATGCAGCTCTTGGAAAAGCAAGAGATATTCCTCCATCTCCTCCTCCCAGGTAAGATAATGATGACTGGGATATTATAGATGGTCCTTCTGTACCTGAGTCTGATATTGATGATGATCTCACAGAGCCTATGGATCCATGACATCCTCCTCCAAGTGATCCTCATAGTAGGAAGAGACCACTTTGGCTCTGCGATACTTTACAAAATGCTAAAAGAAATGTTACCATTCATAGATCATTCAAAGAAATAAAGAAACCATACAGGTATCAGGGATATGTTGCATCCATGAGCAATATGGTTCAAGCCAAATTGTCCTCATTCGAAGAATCTGTAAAAGAACAAGTTTGGAAGGATTCTATGGTTGAGGAATATGAATCGATTGTGAAAAATGATTTATGGGATGTTGTACCTAGACCGAATGGAAACTCTGTTGTGACTTCAAATTCTCTATTCAAGATCAAACATGGAATTTATGGAAGCATTGAAAAATACAAAGCAAGTTTCGTAGCTCGAGGATTCTCTTAGAAAGAGGGATAATATTATGATGACATATTTGCTCTAATGGATTGATATACAACCATCTGTTCTATAGTTTCCCTTGCTACAAGTCAGGGATGGACTCTTCATTAGATGGATGTAAAGACTGCATTCCTTCATGGAATGTTACAAGAATAAGTATATGTTGAACAACCACATGGATTTGAAGTGGAAGATCAAAGAACACACGTTTATAGGTTGAAGAAGGAATTATATGGGTTGAAGCAAGCTCCCCGAGCTTGGTATGCACACATTAAGAGTTACTTAGTGAAGTTGGGATTCACAAGAATCAATTTCGATCCCAACCTCTATTTCAAGGTATTCCAAGGTATGCCATTGATTTTGGTTTGATATGTTAACAATTTATTCTTGACAAGTAGTGAGCCTCTAAGGATCGAGTGTAAGAGGAATCTAGCCTCTAAATTTGAGATGAAATACCTTGGTCTTATGCACTACTTGTTAGGCCTTGAGGTGTGGCAAAGGCCTGGTGATATTTTCCTTTCACAAGGAAAATATGTTGTGAACCTACTGGAAATATTTGGAATGACTGAATGCATCCATGGTTAAACCAATGGAAATGAACTTCAAGAAGTTATGTGGAGAAGTTGCAGGACCAAACATGGAAAATCCATCCAGGTAAGACAACTGATTGGGGCTCTGATGTTCCTTGTGAACACCCGTCCATACATATGCTATGTAGTAAACACATTGAGTCAATTAATGACTGATCCCATCCATGCACATTGGATAGTTTCCAAACACATATTGAGATATTTTCATGGTTCGATCACACTTGACCTGAGATATTTTGTCGGAAATGTTCAACTTCATGGATACATTGATGTTGACTGGGCCATAAATGTTACCGACAGAAAGAGTACATTTGGTTGTTTTTTTAGCCTTGGATTTTCCATGATATCCTGGATGAGCAGGAAATAATTTTTTTTAGCTTTGAGCACCGCCAAAGCAGAATACATTACTGCTAGCATGGCTAGCTACGAAGCAGTTTGGTTGTGAAATCTCCTTCGAGAGCTATTTGAGCAAGTCCTAGACACTACAATGATATACTACGATAACAAGAGTGGGATCTGTTTGGCAGAAAATTTCATGTTCCATGAAAAGTCCAAGCATATTAATATTTGATATCACTTCATTAGAGACATGGTGAAGAGAGGAGTTTTCAGGCTCCATCACATATCGATAGATGAAAAAGTTACAAATATTCTCACTAATTCATTACCAAAAAGAAAGTTCTTGGTCTTTAGAGAGCAGCTTGGACCTATGGATGTGGCTCCTCCGAATAAGGGGAAACATTGATCGAGGACACTGAGCCAACAATTCCTACCCTGTTTGAGCTCTTGGGGTGAGGAATTGAGATAGAGGGCTCCTGGGGTTGAGGGATCTCTGAATAGTAGGTTACTCCCATATCTGTTACCCATTGGGTTGAAGAATGTTGCTCCCCTGTCTAGTCTTTGTAGAGTATACCCCAGTTGGCATCATACCCACAAGCAAGGCTTGTGTGGAATAATGCTCCTCGTTTGGCCAACAAGTTGAGAGTGTACTTGGGGTGTACAACCCAAGGTGATTATGATACATGTGTTCTACCACATGACGTTAAGAGTCATTATTGGCAAGATTAGTATGAAATAGGATTGGTTTGAGAGTTACTCCACTTTTGTGATTTCGGGTTGAGGATGAGCTCTCTGTTGAGATTCAAGGGTCAAAGATGTGCTCCCCTATAAGATGAGTTATCCTATTACTTGGTATGGGTGGAATCTATAGCTCGTTGATTCTTCTTCTTTTATATTCGAGAAATTTTCAGAAGATAGATTTGAGTAGAGAAAGTCAAAGCATTATAGGATGATGTGAAGAACAACTAACAGATATTGGCAGGTGGAATTCTTCCTAGTTGAGATAGAGTGTTAATTTTTGAAACTAGGGTCAAATTCCACAATGGACAGATCAAATGAATGAGATGATTTTTTCATTAAATTCCTCTTTTTGAGAGTACCAAAATCGACCTAAATATCACCCAATTTGGTCAAGTGGAAGTTAAGTTTTGAATTATTTTATTCATACATGCATTATGGAATGGGTATACCCTAACCACATGGGTAACTAATTAGGTCAACCTTAACCCAAGTGAACCCTTAAAAAAACCTATAAATAGAAGCCATCTCAATCTTATTTCATCACATTGATCAATCAATCTTTTATTCTTCTCTTTTGTCTTGGTTTGCATAGGTTCGACGGAAGGAGTTCGCGCAAGGGTCCAAAATCATAGGCGTAAGGTTCGCTGTGACTTAGGGTTTTATGATCCCCGGATGTTGGCACAGAACTAGGCATTTTAGTCCCTGGACTTTGGCACACAATCTTATGGGAGTGCTCAAAGAGCCCTAGATGCTGGAACATATGGTTAAGGGAGCGTCCGAGGGTTCAGAGACATACATGAAGGTGTCAATCCCCAGACGCTCATACAAAGTATTCTTGAGAGCATCCAAGTCGTTCCGGACACACACATAGCAACTGGAAGAGAGCATCCGAAGGTTTTTTTGAGCATATCTGGTGGGTTTTACCCAAGACGCATGTGTAGGGTCTTCCTTAGAGCGTCCGAGCATAAACGCCTTCACACAGTGGCAGAGAGAGCATCCAAAGAGTTTTGGATGCACGCATATAGTTTTGCTGAGAGTTTCCATGGTTTTGATCTTGGTTTTATCAGTTGGCTTTAGTTGGCTTCAGTGATCTAACAGATCTGTGTTTATCTATGTTGTTATATAGATTTGTATATCTGATTTATTAGTATCCACTGCAAACATATGCATTGGTCTCATTGTACTCTTTGCTAAAAAAAATTTTATTACGATCTATTAAAGAAGAATATTTGAAAGGGTTTCCACCTTATGGAGTTTTTCCCTGGTCTTGGACCAATCTGTTGTCTCTTATGGTTGTGTTGTTGTCTTCTTTTTCACTACATATATTGTTCTTTCTTTGTTATGCAATATTTTGTCACACCTCTTGCACTTCTTCGTGACATACCCTAAAGTGCCCAAAACATGACCATTATGCAGTGTACTCATTCATATATGCATCTCAGATCCTTCCTAAAACATTTGTTGGAAAATGCCTTGAACTTCCCCTAGAGGAAATATCTCTAAAACCCTAATTTGAGAATCATCTCCCTTATGAGACTAAAAACAACAATGATCGCTTGTCGCACTATACTCAAATTGTGATGGCATCGCTCAGTTTACTTGTATACCTACGATGATCCCAAAAAGGCAATTTTCCCAAAGAGGATGAGAAGCTTTGTGATCTAGAAGCTTTGAGAGCAACGAGCTAGAGGTTGTTTGGCATAGATAAAGTCGAATTCTCCCAACTTGGTCTCTTGGTCTTATCCCTATGGCCTACCTACTTGAGATGAGGACCTATTCCTATCTTTGGAGAGATCCTAACTCCCTTTCCCATCCTATATATTCATCCTCTCCAATTCCCAAAAGGTTGGTCTATGCCTATTTTCACCCTTATGCTAAGATTGTGCCTATATGCTACTCATTTGGCTTGGATAAGGAGTGCTTGGAGAGTTTAGCTTGGACTTGGATATTCATTCAAGGAGAGCCTATCAACATCAAGGCTTGGTTGTATGATTCACCTTATTTTCTATTAATATACAATTGTTGGTTCATTTTCCCTAAATGTGTATGCTCATGTATCATTTAGCTTAACATTCCTTGATCACTTAAGTAGGTTGCTTTTGAATATGTTATTTGTATTTGCATGCCTTGTTGTATCTTGATCTCTTGTGCGGCTGAATAAATGCTGAGAGTAGAAAGAAAAAGCTCGTGACGCGAGTGATTCAAGGCCTTCAACAAAGGAGATCAAGATAGCATCAGAACAAGGTAGGTCATCTTCTTCGTCTCTCTTTTCAATTGCAACTTAGGAAAGTGTCTAGTAGATTGTCACTTCAGTTGTTAGACCCACTCATTGGGCTAGAGGGATTGTCTTTGTCTGAAGAGATGTTTTACCTAGACAACATTTTTTAGTTACGTTTATGATTGTTTCTACTGCTAATAATTGAATACATTGTTAATGAAGAAGTAAATAGGGCCAAAGTAACTGATACAACATAGAACAATCAAAAAATTTAACATCCAGACCATGCCAACCTTTGGAAATAATCTTATATTTAATATTCAACGAGAACTTCATAAACTGAGATCCTTGTACATGCACTAACATATTCATACCACTTTTGGCATTAATTTCAACCTTGAATTCAAAAAATTGTATCCCTTATTTATCTGCTCATTTTGTTCTATTCAATTTATAAATGACACCCACATTGACTAATATGATCCGATTTGGCTTGCAGAAGTGTTCAAGTTCATTTCTAGATACAATGAATTTATGGACAAGTTCAGATATCATCATGTACTTGTTCACTTCAGTAGCTTATTTCATTCAAGACCACACACATATATGATCTATAGACTACTGGTAACACATAATAGAATATTGTGCTCAAACTTATATAGTTTTCAATAATATTGAAGTTGATTTTTCAGATCTGGATGTTTGTGCTTTCTGTTTTGAGAAAGAAGGTAGAGTTGACTGTGACTAGATCACACAATCTGCAACAATCATTTAATCTTAAACAAACATAGGTGGTCTTTATTTTTTAGAGCATTTTTACCCTAGCAAAAAGAGAACTTTGTAGAAGAACTTAGGACAGTTTCGTTGTTAGCTTTGGTTTCCTATTTTGTTTCCAGGGTGATTATTAGATTGAATATTTTAATGTCATAGGTTTGCATGAGACCCATGGTCCTTTTTTCCCTAGAAAACTGACTAGGCTTCGCAAATAAGTTTCTCAGCCCAGACAAAGAGTCAAGAGTAGGATCTCTACTCTTTTCTTTCCTTTAAAGTGTGAATATCATTAGGGTTTTATTTTAATTGCCATTAGATTATAGGATTGGTGTTTATATGAACCTAAGATTGTTAATAGATAGTTTTTGGGTTAGGATAGGGTTTGGTTTTATAGGTATCTGAAGACTTTCTATGGCACAAATTATGTTGTGTCTCCAATTCTACGAACCCTGGATTAACATAATGATATTGGGGCATTCGTTAAACATATACTGCAATCAACACATTCTATAATTAGTGCATAAATCTCATTAAATTTTTGGATAAATTTCTTGTAGAAGCTCACTAAATCATGAAATATTCTCACATCAAAGGTACACTTAGGTATTGTACAATTCAAAATGGCCTTTAACTTTTTGGGATTCATATTCAATCCTTCCTTGGAAATTAAAAATCCCAAGTACTCTAACTCCTTGGTCAGAAACATACACTTTTTCAAATTTATCAACACTTTATCTTATCTCGATCATTATAACATTTTTCTTGCATGCTCTAAGCGTTCTTCCTTGGTCTTACATAAGATAAAAATTTCATCCAAGTAACAACAATAAAATTTTCCAATATTGGTTTCAATAATTCATTCATGAGTCTCATGAATGTGCTAGGAGCATTCATTAACCCAAATGGTATGATTAGTGATTCAAAAATCTATCCATTTTATTAAACATTATCTTCCATTTGTCACCTTCCTTTATCTGAATCTAATGATATCCACTCTTTAAATCAATATTTGAAAATAATTTGGATCCACTCAAACAATACATGATGTCATCCATCCTTGGTATGGTAAATCTATACCTAATAGTGATATGATTGATAGTTCATGAATATGTACACATTCGCCATTCACATCCTTTCTTGGGTTCCAACGTTGTTGGTACAACACACAGACTTAAACTATCTTTGATCATTCCTTTGTCAAGGAGCTATTTTACCTTCCTATTCACTTCACTTTTTGTTGGAGTCAAACATTAAGGAGATTTGTTAGGTAGACTTGACCTTGATATCAAGTCAAATTGATGTGAGATACTACTCATGGGAAGCAAACCTACTAGCTAATGATTTGCAATAATCTCTTCAAATGCTTTCAACAAAGGTTGAACCTTCAGTGGTATAGAGTTCACTTTCCCATCTTCTTGGACTTGTTTAGGCATTGTGACCAAATATAAATGAACCTTCTTGTATTCCTTCAAAAAATCCTTTATTGAAGACATAATAACTTAACTACTCCTACTTCTCACATCTTGGTTGTTACTACTTCTAGTTGTTTCCATTGCATTTTCCAGCATTGGTTCCAACTTTTATAATTTTCTAGCCTTTGTGAATTCATAAATATTTTTCCTACTATTGTGGAAAATATTCCAATAAAATAATCGGTGTATTTCAAGCAGTACATGGCATGCATCGATCCTTAGTACATCACATAACACATATTCATTGAACCTTCCAATCTGAAAATTTAACAAGCACTGATACTTGTTGTCCATTTTCTAACTATGAAACCAACTATGGATTAGGACGGGGAATACATTTTAACTTTAGTTTCCCTATGACTTCTATAGATACATTTTTTTTTTAATTCCACTTTCTATGACGAGATTACACCATTTTCCCAAAACTTTACATTTAGTCTTTAAAACTTTCCTTATTTGTTTAAGTTATTTTGTTGTCTCTTTTTTCAAGTTTAAGAAACACCCTATGGAACATGAAACTCTCACCTTCCTCCTACATAAGGACCTATACATTTTAACGAACAATAGCTTCCTCATTTGCTTAAGTGATCTATGTTTGAGCTTAACGTCTTCTTCTCGCATTACACTTTTATGGACATTCAGGTAGGATTATACTCATGTACTCCACATCTGTAGCAAGTAATAATATACTTCTATTTTCCTCTTATAAATCATTTTCATCTTCTAGTTCCATCTCCTTGTTTATTACTTTTTCTACTCTAGGTTTAATTTCCTTTTCATTGCCTCTAGTAGTATTTTCTTTGCCCCTACCTTTAGGTCCTTTTCCTCTAATTATGTTGTTCTTTCATGTCAATATTTTCTTCCACCTTCAAGGAGACTTTATAGGCTTCATCTACATTATGAAATAAATGTGTGATCATCTCATGTCAAATTTGATATTTTAACACATTCATGTTTCTCTCTAATCTTTGATATTCTAGTTCTTTAATCCCTAATCCGAGGGATAATTTAAAAAATTCCTCAATGTACTCCCTTAAAATTAGTTTTTTCTACCTTAAGTCTTGTACTTGTTTACAAAAATTATGTTGGTAATCAATAGATAATAATTTATTGTTTATTTTTCTCACCATCTTCCTCCAGGTTCTATTCTTCTCCTATCCATTTTCTACCTTATCCTTTTGTAGCATATCCCAGCAAAGTGTAGCATGCCCCTTTAACTTTGTCATGGAAAATTGGATGTGATTGGGGTCCTGGACATTCTTGTACTCAAAGTATTTTTCGAGCTTGCATATCCAATCAATGAGAGTCTCAACCTTTAAACTATCATCATAGTATGAAACTTCCACCTTTGGACTACCTTTGTCCTTTAAAAAATATATCAAATGTATTGTTGGTTCCACTTCCTTAATATTTCTCTATTCTTCAATTTCATCTTTCAACTTCGAGACTGATTTAACATCCTCTAGATCTTCCATTCTCCTTCCCAAAGCCTCTAATTATATGTTCCTTGCACCTCCTTGTGCTAATCCTTCTCTACGTGGTGACATTCCTACAAAGTGTCTAATGGTCCTCAACCTAACCAACATTCATAGACCTTATCCAATATTAATTTATCATGACTTAACTTCTAGCAATTTCACTAAACAACCCCTCTTAGGTCCTTCCACAACCACATACTATAGAAGAACTAACAAAAAACAAATGTTATGGGCTTGATACCACTTGACATAGCTAACAATATAATATTGTACACAACCAACTATAGGGTATTAGCACATAGAGAACACAATTACTTGTACGATACCATTAATAGATATTTAAAACTAACAATACAACGATGAAATGATAGTTACAAGAAACAAGATAATAGATAACATCACAATTTATTTCTTATTTATATAAACATCATTTTATTATTACAATTTATGTGCACCCCTACTCTAAGCTATGACTTTCTGTAAACATCGTCCTTTTCACCACAAGACACACTCAACTATTTATCTTACTATGTTCCTCGATTCCCTCTTAGCTTCATGATCTATTATTTTCTTCTCCTCCCCCAGTCCTCTATGTATACCTTTCTCTTAAGCAATGATTTGGAAATTGAAAATTCATAATGGTTCAACTTCCTCATCTATTTCTTAAGCAAATTATTATTTCTACGCTTAGGTGTCCCACTGACATAACACAAAGTCTTTTAAGACATGTGGATTCGTAGTAAAGCATGATTCATATTTTTGTAGGATACTTGTAGCACTATAATAGAAAGATAAATTCACAACATTCTAACAACAAGGCAAAGTCACAACATTCTAACTGTAAAGCAAAGTCGCGGCGTTGTAACAACAATGGTGGAGTCACATCACTATAACAACAATGGTGGAGTTGCAACACTATAAAAATAAGATAGATTCACAATATTGTATCAACAATATTGGAGTTGCAACACTAACAACAATGGTGTAGTTGTAGCACTGTAATAGCAAGGGGGAGTTGCAATATTGTAGCAACACCCTTATTTCATCCTCTCACTACAAACATAAATCAATTGATGTGGATTGTTTTAGGCCAGATATGGTAGGAATATGAATAGTAAGGGGTGACCCTTACAATGGGATATTTAGTCCTTTCTTAATCCTAACTATAACCAAGACCAACTCCTTGGAATTCATTAATGTCAAAATAATTAACATGGTGGCCCATAATAAAATCAACCCTTAATTTACATAAAAAAGAAAATGGAACCCCCTTGTTATTACAAGGAGGATTATTAAATACCATAAGCCACCTATCCATTTAGTTACCTTTTAATGGGTGGTATGTGCACTAGTCCATGCAAAGATGTTTCTTTCTAGATCAAGGGGATGATTGGTTTTAGGGTTAGTAAATAGTTGGACAATCATCTCTTGGTAATATGTAAATCTTTCACCACTTTTTTAATCATGTCACTTGAACAATATTCTATTTTCTTATTCACATATTCATATATATTAGATAATTGGTCATAGATATAGCCAATAGAAGCTACAACGATGTTGAGCAAAGTAGCACAGGAAAAATGAGATGGCTCTCTAGTATGCTAAGCTCACTTATTATGTTTCTAGTTTAATTTAGAGATTGATTAATTTCCAAGTGTGGGTTTCATGGAGATGTTGGGATTAGGTTATGGGTTTAGATCAAGGTTTTCCTCCATTCTAATAGAATGGAAAATGCACATAAATAATACCAAACAAAATTTACAAATTATTTAAATTTGTATTGTTAGCCTCCTGCTGCAGCAGGTTACTCATCTTTCATGATTAACATTTTTACATGCCAAATATGTCATACTTTGCATGCTGCAATGTTTCATATTTGCTATAGAGGCCAAAGAAGGATGCCATGAGAGTGTGCTAGTCTAAATGCCACTGCTGAGTTCCAATTTTGATGTGCTATTCCATTTTTGAAGAATTTTCAGTTAAAGGGAGGTCCAAACAGTTTAATCTTGGTCTCCCTAGGTTTCAATTTCCTGTTGTAGAATATAGAGAATCATTATCTATCCAAATAGCTTAATCTTGGCAGATTCTTAGACAAGTAGAGAAGCAAGGGTGCTCAACAGCCTAATTGAGCCCCTGGACGAAATAAGTGTAGATGTAGATAGGAGGACAGTAAAAATAAAAGAAAAGTTGAAAAGTTAGGTTTGCTAGTTCAAGTGCACCCAAACCAAAAGAAGAAAAATTCTAGGTAAGTAGGTTGGGTAGGTAGTTTTGAGGTTGTAGAATGTTGATTTGTGATCAATTTCATGTTTTCAAGTGTCATATCTATTTAGGTCACAATTATCAGGCAGTTTTCATTTGGAGGAGCTCAAGCGAGACATGACTAACTTCCCCCTTCTCCCCTACTCCCTAAATCACTCACTAATTTCCCTGAAGAGGTCAATATTTGCTTGATACCTCTTAGTTTCATCATTTTCCATATCATGTGCCTTGGTAAAGACCTGCTTTACTCAATGAATGTTCATACTTCCTCTATAAGTCCTATTTCCCCTTTATAGCCTAAGAGTTATACACTTAGCACTTTCTTGTCAAATTCATATTAACTACTAACTCTAATATGTAACTCCCTATCTATCTCCCCTTCCCCTACTAAAACTATGTTAATAACTCCCCTATATACTTATCCCCTCCCCCTAGTTGAAAAATAACCATAAGTATATTTGGGAATTGCTAAGTTTGTCTGAAACTTAGCAAGAACCCTCATCTTGCCTTTCTAAACATCTTCCAATGCATTAGGACTCATTCTTATGCATGAAATCCCTCTTTTAGGCCTTGATTCCACCTTTCTAAGGCATAAAAGCCCCTTATAATGCTTTCAGACTCCTTCCTTCAAAACCCATGCTCCGCCCCTATCCTAAAGTCCCACATTTAAATATTTAACCCCGCACATTTAACCCCAAAACACACTTTTCTAAAGTTACCCCCCCCCCCCCCCCCCCCGCCGAATTAAAAAATTAAATAATGGCGTGCGGGCCCCGTCCTTATCCCTCCACCACCTTATCTGTCCCGCCAGCCGTTAGATCTGTCGCGCCCGAGATCTACAGTGGGCGGGTATTTTCCCGCCTCCATATGCCGAGGGTTAGCGTCCGGGAGATGGGCGGTTTTCCCGTCGTACTCCCACCACATGTCACCCTCCCGGCTGTGGTGGATCCCCGTCCTCCGAAACTACTTCTGCGCAAAAGCAATGCGCAACAAACCAGAAACCACCATCCCCTGCGTCACATCGACACCATGTCACTATGCCACATCATCAGCCTGTGTCGGCCTCCTGCCACCGTGTCCTATGCCACATCACTACCACCGTACTACCACGTCATCACCCTGCCGTACTGCCACGTCACCCTACTGACGTCACCTCTGTACTGGGGCCCACTGCTGATGTCATGCTGACGTCATCTGCTGTACCGTTGACATCATGCTGACATCACCCGCCAGAAAAGCGGGCAAGTGCGAAATCACAGCTTAGGAAGCCCAAATTCAAAATCTGAGGCAGTTTTCGATGTGCGATTAGCGCTTAGCGCTAATCGCGCATCGCTATGAGAAATAGGCCAAAATGGGGAATCTTTTTCTTCAACAGTCGTTTTTGCCTTGAAAGGGTAGAAAAAGGGTGATTTAGCAGTTTAAAAGAGTATCAGAAGCAGAAAGAAGCCAAAAACTCATGTTAAAGTGTATCAGTGTTGCGGCAAAGTGTATCAGCGAAGATTTTCTCAGTGCTCGAAGCTGATAAAACATTAAAGAGCCCCCAGCAAGTCAAAGAAACAGTAAAAGCCATTTAAAGCCTCTCAAATCACAGTTACTGCACATCAAAGTCACATGAGATCAGTGGACCAAAGCTCAAAGCACAGTTATTGCAGAAGCATTGCATCGAGCTACCAAGGACACCGTATTAACTCATTTTGATCCAGCTGCTTCTGGCGCAGCTCAATAGATATTTACTTGCATTTATTTTCAGCACAAGTTTAGGTTTAAAAATATTTTCCCGCAGACCTGTTCAGGTCAGCTATAATAAATACTCTTATATATTTTCACTATAAAGACAGCCCTGAACAATGGAATAAGGGTTGGTTGGTTAGTTTGTAAATGCACTCCAAGAGAGACTCGCTCTGTATCTAACATGTTTTATATAATCAAAGATTGTTGAAAGCTTGGAGAATGGACTGTTTGATGTGTTGTTAATGTCTCTGAAGAGTGAATGAGGGAAATCTTGTGATGTTTTATGAATCAATAAGTATTCCTTACCTCTGTTATTTCAATTTCACATATGCTCAAGTCACATAACAAAATTCTAGTTTAGAATTTGCTTACCTGCACTCTATGCTCAGTTTCTGTGGCTTCTTAATGTTTTCCTCTTGATTTAGGCATAAATATGGATTCCTTATGGCTCATATTTTCTCTATTTCATATATGAAAGACTGTTATCTGGGAATTCTTAACTGCTTCCAGGTAGCGTTCGTTTATGTTCCCTCTGCTAACCTGATTGAGAGATTCTTTATTGCCTCTCATTCCTTAGCCTTCAATCCATCTTCATTTAGCCTGAGTATTGTTTCATGAGCAAATACCTTTCCCCTCTTTCCTCTTGTGACCAAGAAAATGCAACAGCAGCCTTACTCCACGACTCCACGCCCAATGGTTTGAGACTTGTCACACTATGCATTGCCTCTCTACTTGAAAGCAACCTCCTTCCACCTAAACACAAACAAAACCCCTTGAACCCAATAACTAACCTAAAATCATCATCAACAAAGCTAAATCATTAAGAGAGAGCCCTCTTTGATTGCAGGTGGGCTAGAACCTACAGTCCAAAGATTGGTTTGTGGTTACCTCGGCCGTATCCCTTCAGGAGCTTAGGGACAACCTGAGTGCTAACTTGTATAATTTAACATATAAAAAAAAAAAAAATACAATAAAACTTATCTCAAAAAAGGAACTTCCCTATTGGAAATATTGATGCGAATGTTGCTAATCTTTCTCATGCTTGTCCTTGTGAATTATGGGTTGAATTAGAATGAAAAATGTATCGATAGGTTAGAGAAGAAATGGAGAAAAGGCATTATGCATATGAGAAAATGAATAACAAAAGGCCATGATTTTTTTAAATGCTTTTCAATTGAGAAATGCATGTCTTAATAGCATGTGCACAATTTTAAAAGAATGCATATTGTGTTCCCAACACATTCATTTTTATCACTTAAAGAAAAATATGTGTGGAATTGAATATGGAGGTGGACATGGTCAATGCATGGATATTTGATAAAGGTCATAGTGATTTAAATAGGAATGTTTGCACATTCCTACAATGTTTGTGCGCTCGTGATTTTCACAATGAACATACATTCTTGTTGTAGCAATTTTGAGAACCAACTTTGTGCACTTACCTTAATATTCCCTTTTGTATTACTTTATTGTTGATTAATTGATTGAACAAATGTATGTAGACGTTTATCAAATTGGAACTTCAATGGTGGTTAGGGTTGAGTATATAGTGTTTAATTTTAAATTATCAATGGCCATAATTCATTCAAATAAGGAGTTATATTCATTAATATACTTTTCAAACATCTTCTTGTGAATTCAAAGCTCATTTTTTCCATATTTCTTATTTTTATTTCTTAAACTTTCCTTGTGAATTCAAGGCTCATCTTTGACAACTTTTCTTTGTTGCTTTAACTTTTTCTGTAGAAATTCAGTGCTTGTCTTTGACATCACTTTTTCTTGTTGTTCGGATTGCTTGATGCAAATGATAAGGTGAGATGTAAAGAAGCATCTGTGCATGCCAAATGTTTAAGAGCTTACAATACACATTGTGCAAAATGCAAATGTGTTCCCCTTGGGACATATGGAAACACACAACTTTATCCTTGCTATGTCAATTGTAAATGCATGGAAGCAAACCCAAATGCTCTTAAATATGATATATCCATATTTCATATATATGCATGGTCAATATATAACCATTAGGCTATTGAGCTTTGAGATATTAGTAAAACATATAAAAATGACTCTTATGTTTGTTAGGATTCAACTTTGGTCTCCATTTATTTATGTGTTAGAAATTGATTAATGTATTGTTAAGCCTTGGTTATGTATTACAATATATACACATTGTATATTAGAGCTCACGATGTTTCTTATATGTCTTTATAAAGTGTAAACTACTTTAATACAAAAGCAATTATTAATATTATTTTTCACACGCAAAGTAGTGCATTTATGTGATTGTACAACTTTTAAGATCATGTCAATATATAGATGCCACTTACAAGGACCTTTTTTATATCTTTCAAATTTGTGATTTGTGATTTGTATCCTTTTTTTCTTCTTCCTTCTTCTTACATTATTAATTGCAAGTCATTACAAAATATAAATGTTATGTTTCTATAACATGAATTGTGGGTTAATGCAAAAGGCCAAATTCCCAGGCATTTTTAATTGGCATCTCAAGCACAACATGGGAGAGTATTTTATAGTGGTGCTCTGATTGCAAGGTAGAGTGGTAGGAAATCATAGAAATTCTGACTAGATTTTGGTAAAAATTGGTGGAAATTTTTATAAATCCAAATAATACTCAAACTTCTAAATAAAAGTCAGTAGAAATTTTTATAAATCTAAGTAATCGATTAAACCTCCAGATTTTAAGTGCACATTTTTTTTTGTTGGTTGCGACATGGGTAGATGACGTGGTGCTTATATTGACGATGCCCTATTTTATAGGGGTGCTTATATTGGCGATGTGGTGCTTATATCGATGACGCCCTATTTTAAAGCGGTGGTTTTTCTGACAAAGCAGTTTTCAAGAAAGAAGCAAGTAATTTCCACAAATTTCCAAAGCTATGAAATTTTGGTTTTTGAAAAGGCCATTCGGGAATGTGTGAGTAATTTCCACGGCTTTGGAGTAAATTGGAAGACGATTTAAAGACATGACAATCCAATTTCCAAATCTCACTTTGTCATTTCGGCGTCCGCAAAGAAACGAAATGGAGGGGGAAAGGGTGAGGGCTGATGTAACTCTTCTCGATGGCCAAGAAGAAAATTTCAAATGGAAAAATTTCGCCCAAATGCAAAATTATGCTTTGTTTTTATTTTGGTTTAGTAATTTTTTACAAAAGGGATAAAGGAGGAGAAGATTTATTTTAAAAAAAACTATTTGTAAATTATTAATTTGATGGGAATTGGATGGGAGATTTGAAAAAAATCATTTTAGTGTTGTAGAATTCAGACAACATTGTCTCATTTAATGAATCAGGGCATATATAATAATTAGGAGCTATAAGGGAGTCATTCCATCATTATTTAAAAACCATGGCAGTGGAGGTTGAGCCAAAGAGTAATTAGTTTTTCAATTCACTTATTCTACTGATCCAGGTGGATATTGGTGGCCACCTGCCAAGTCCACTTGTACCCCCACCATTGTTTCTTTCAGCTTTTCAGTTTCCTTAATTATAGCATAGTTTACTATTTTTAGCAGTTTTTCGGGTCTTGAACTTCCGGAGCCGTTTTAAGGCCCTAAATGACATTTTTTGGGAAAACTGGGAGCAACATGGGTCCATGATGCCATGTTGCTCTTCCCAAAGTTGTTGTTCTCGGATAGACTTTCTAACAACATATTGTGTGCGTCAAACGGAGATTGTATGCCAAAGTTACGACCCCGGGAAGTTGATGTACCAATTTACCCAAACAAGGCTCAAAGTTTGGCGTTTCATCTTCTAGGGTTAGGTTTTTGGATGTTTAGGGTTTTCCATTGTTTCTCAACAATAAATAGGCCTTCGAGCCTCATTGTAACACAATTTAGAGGCATGTAGCTGCCACATCTCTTCTCAGAGATAAGCTACCATTGCCCTAGATGGTTTATTTTCATTTCTGTTTGTAAGCATATTTCAGTATTTTACATTAATGAAATGAAGTATTATTTCCACTGCATATTTGTGTATATGGTTATCTCTGTATTTTTTTGTGTTCTTGTTTAAATCCGGATCAGTGGTACCAGAGCGGTCTGCTTTTTTTTCTCTGTTTTTCTTTGCATGTCCCCAACGAGGTCAGGATATAAGGAGCTAGGGCTTGAACTGGTCGAACCTTTGCAAGACCAGCCTCGCAAATCCCAACGGCCTCCCATGGCAGATGAAAAGAAAGATGAGGGGTCAGGAGATCCTGTCAAAATCTTGCTCGAACAAGCCCTTGAGTGACAAAGGAATGCGATGATGGAAAACTTTGCCCAGATCCTTCAGCGGCTACCCAGGGGCGACGCATCGACTTCCAACAACAACTTTGGAAATGGTACACCGTTTAAAGTACAATTTAATTTTGAAATCCCCATATTTGAGGGTCAGATAGACGTATGCGTCGTCGATAAATGGTTAAACCTGCTAAAGGGTTATTTTTCTGTTCATTATTTTTTCAGTCGAGAAAAGATTATTTTCGCTCTTCTCAAAGCAACCCCCCACGTCAAGGACTGGTGGGAAACCTACTGCAAGCATAAGGATGAAAGTACAGGCTCACTATTTTCAGCCGCACCCACTTGGAATTCATTCCGAGATGCCATCAAGGAGCAGTACTACCCTATCGCAAGCTATGAGGATCAATACATAAAGTGGACCACGCTGCGGCAGGGAAGGGACCAAGACGTGGCAGAGTTCACCAATATTTTCCATACCCTTCGCACGAAGTTGGTTATCAAGGATTCGGAGCAAGATTTGGTACTAAAATACCGCGGCTGCCTGCACAAGTACATCTAGGAAGAAATAGAATTCCTAAACGTCTCCTTGCTCGGCACTACATATCGATATACCGTCAAGCTCGAGCTAAATTTTAAACAGAATAAGCGAGACTTTGGATCTGCGAATCCAAAGCAAGGGAAAGGTGCCCCCAAACCGCAAAACAAAGGACAAATCCAAGGCGGGATGGCCCAAGACAACCTGCCAAAGCTGCAAGCAGAGAATAGCGCCGCGAAGCCGAAAAAGGACACGGGAAAGTGGTGTGAGTTCCATAACAGCTCCACTCACAACACAAGTGAGTTTCGGGCCAAGCAGTCACTGGTGGCTGAGCTAAAGGTTTCAGAATGTAGAAATTTTGAATAATATGACACTTATTCAAAGAGATTATCCCGATTATACACTATTTGCAGAATCATGCATAATACATAACCTCCTCTACGTTGATCATAAATTTAGCAATATTCAGAAACATACACATGCGCACATTGAAGCATCAATCACACATATCAACATAGTGTGTACCCGGGGAAAGCATAAAGCTGAAAACCCCACAACTATTTGTATATTATATTGATTGAGATCATGTAACAGTACACAGTACAATACTAGCTCCACCTGTTACACACAATACAACATAGATCTGAATCAATCACTGCCTCAAATCACCTCCATTGCTTGCTTGCCTCCACTGCACAATACCTGCTGAGAATACAACTAGAATGAATCTCCAAACTCATATTTCCCTTGTGTGACACTACGCAATCCTCATTGGCAACTCAATCCCACTGATTGTGCAAATCACATGCACAACTATAGTCGCAACTGACAGCTGTCTTTCCCTTTCACTTACCTCTAACACTTGTCTCCATTGAACTGTCCATGCACTGAGTTAACTGATGTATTCTTCAGTTGATTTATGAGTTAATAATTAGTGAATTAATTAATAACTAATTCACACCACTCAACATTCGTCTATTTGCCAGTTAGACTAACTACAACTAGTTCAACTGAGTCAAACTGAACACAACTCCATCAACTCCTGATCCAACTCCACAGAACTCAATCACTGAAGTCCTCCATGCAATA
>APFE030257156.1:7776-64734 GCA_000404065.3 Pinus taeda
ATTATGGTTTGTGATGCTACACCCATGGCCTAGGGCAACCCCTCCTTCCAGACCTGGTCCAAAATCTAAAAAACAATGTTTTATTCCCTGTACGCGACATTGCCCTAAGCTAAATGCATGTATATGCGGGTTCATACATACCCAACCTATGTATATGTATTAAAACACTTAAAAAAATATAAAATTCCTTATTTTCGGGCAGAGATCGCGGGTTTTACCTGCTGATCACCTGTTAGTGCCCGTGGCCTCAACTGTCCCCAACCAATTCCTAACTAAAAAACTACTTTGGAATTGGTATAAAAAGACATCAAAGGGAAGGCCTAAAGGAGGAGAGAGTATAGAGCAAGGTCATTATACTGAGTTTTTTCCCCCTGATCAGGTTTGAAGACCCTTGTGCCTTCTGCACTTCCCCCATATTGTACAGGAAACCCTTGTTTCCTTGTGATTTGATGTTCATCCCTTAGTCATGACATCTTGGAGTGAGTATTGGAAGGTGACCGACTAGAGGCTTGAGGCGGGACGGATCCAAAAGGAGGCTGAGCTTTGAGCCTGCAAAAGTGGTTTAGGTGATATTGCTCTTTTTTCATACTATTCTATTTGTCTAATAAAGAAACACGTCTTGTTCCCGAAATGCTTCTTTCTTTATGTTAACGATGTTCATAGTTGAATTTCATGTATGAATGGATGTCTAGAAGTTTGTAACTAACTCCTTTCTTATATAACATAAATATCATTTTTTATGTAAATCTTTGTCCATATATTGTTGCATTCCTTGGAATTGTTGTTTTTGCAGGGCAAAGGAGCGGAAGGGACGTGAAGAAGGGTTTGCACCCTTGAGTAACTACCCAAACGTAGGACCTCACGTATGTCCTTCTCACCTTAGAAGTAGCTTTTTCTAGCATAAACGGCTATGTGTGTGTATGTTTCTTGACTTAGACAACTTCCAGTCTGCTAGGGTTCCACCCAAGAGCCTTAGGGGATAATATCCCACAACAATTAGCTAAACATGATGTCTACAGAGGTCAAATCAGTAGATCACTCCAAATTTCTGTGAATGAATATCCGATAAATGTTTTGATGACCAATCCGAATTGATTTTTGGCCCTAAGGTAAATGGAAAATCAGTATATGGAGGAGTTCCTCCTTTCTATGTAAGTTTGAACATACATGAAAAAATACTTCATAATGCCATGTTTGATTCTGGTGCTTTTCATAACTTAATTCCTAAATCTGTAATGGAGAAACTGGACCTAGAAATCACCAGGTCGTATAAAGACCTCTTCTCTTTTGATTCAAGTCAGGTCATATGTCTAGGATTGATCAAAGACTTATGTGTATCGCTAGTTCAATATCCTGCCAAAACCATCTTAATGGACATAGTAGTAGTTGATATTCCACCAAAGTATGGTATGTTATTGTCTAGATCTTGGGGTGCCAAGCTTCAAGGATCTCTACAATTGGACATGCTTTATGCTACTATTTCAGTATTTGGTCAACCTAAGAATCTATACAGAGAAACTTTAATAAAATATGTAGTAAGTGGCCAAGAGAAACCTCAAAATTTCCCTATCTACTCCATTCACTCTGATATGGATTCTTTTATTCTCTATAATGCTAAAATTGATCCTTCAAATGAAGTAAAAGTTTTAGTAGTTGAATAAGAATAGCTTCCAAATGAAAGGTCTAGTATTCAAATTCAAGAAATTTCAGAGAATAATGATACATCAGATACTCAAAAGGAACTAGAAGAAACTAAGAAGCCAGATCTTCCTATTAGACAAATCCCTGAGGCTCCTGATACTAACTATGAACATGAGATCCTTTGGTACTTAGAATTTGATGGTTCAATTAATAAATTAGGAGGAGGAGCAGGAGTAGGAATTTGGGTGCACAATCTTGAAAATGATCATGCTGAAGGCCATGCCTACATATTAAAATTTAGATGCACTAATAATATGGCTAAATATGAAGCTCTGTTGCTAGGTCTTAAAATTGTTAAACAATTAGGGGAAATTAGGGTATCAGTTCTAGGAGATTCTGATTTAGTCATTCAACAGATAAAAGGGAAGTTTGTCACAAATGATCCTAGATTAAGATCTTACAGAGGAACAATGATTGAGATTCTCAATACATTTCTAGAAACTCAACTTGCTAAAATCCCAAGAAACCATAATTTGCAAGCTCATAGCGTGGCAATGTTTGCCAGCACCTGTAAATTACCATTTGAACCTAATCATCAGTTCACAACTGAGGTTAGACACAGGCCAGCCATACCTGACAATGTAAAGAACTGGCAAGTGTTTGACAATGATAGTCAGATTAACAATTTCTTAACCCTAGAGGAAGAGTTTTCTAGCACTAATATAGATATAGATATTGTTATTGAGTTAAATCAAGTAAATCAGATAGAAACAAACATTTCAACAGAAAGTGCAACTCAAATGCTCCATCCAACAAAATTTACCAATAAAAAAATGCAGGATCTCAAAGAAATGGACATTGATGAAATTATTGAAGGAGAATATGAAGTTATTAACTTGAAAGATAATAAGTTACCTAAAGGATTAACTCCTTTGGAAGATCTCTTTGATTTTAACAATATCCCAAAGAAACCCAAGATGGAACCTCTAAAAGCAGACATTGAAGACTATAACTTGGGAACTGAAGAAAATTCAAAAATGGTAAAATTATCCAAATCTTTGCCCCTTGACCAAAAACTCAAATATGTTGAACTAATGAAGGAATTCCAGGATGTTTTTGCCTGGAGCTATGAAGACCTGAAATCTTATGACACCTCTATAATTCAACGTACAATACCTCTAAAGGAAAATAAAAAACCATTCAAACAAAAGCTTAGAAGAATTAACCCTATACTGCTTCCTTTAATTGAAAAAGAAATCAAATGAATGTATGAAACAGAGATAATTTCTCCTATCAGATTTTCAGAGTGGGTATCTAATTTAGTACCTACTAGGAAAAAGACTGGAGAAATTAGGCTATGTGATGATTTAAGAAATGTAAATAAGGTTTCTTTGAAGGACAATTACCCTTTACCTAAGATGGATCATATTTTACAAAGGGTGGTAAGTGCTTCTAGGATTTCACTTTTGGATGGGTTCTCAGGCTCTAACCAGGTTCTGGTTCATCCTAATGACGAGGAAAAAATTGCTTTTACAGCACCATGGGGACCATTCAAGTATCTTAAAATTCCATTTGGACGTAAAAATGTAGGGGAAACTTTCCAACGAGCAATGGACATAGCTTTTGCAAAAGAAATTCATGATTTCTTGGTCATATATCTAGATGACCTAACTGTTTTTTCTAAATCAGATCAACAACATTTAGATCATCTGAAACAAGTATTCTTAAAATGCAAACAATATGGAATTTCTCTAAATCCTAAAAAGTCCTTGTTTGGTCTAGAAGAAGGAAAACTCTTGGACCATATCATCTCCAAAGATGGAATTAGAATTGATCCTGCTAGAGTAGAAGCCATTCTGCAAATACCTCACTCTAGAAATGTCAAATAACTTCAAGCTTTCCTAGGAAAGATTAACTTTTTAAGAAGATTTATATCTAACTTATCTGAATTAATTAGATTGTTGAATACTATTTTGATAAAGGATTCAAAGGTTAAATGGACAGTGGAAGCCAAACAAGCATTTGAAGAAATTAAAATGGCTTTGACCAGAACACCAGTCCTTACAAGTTCAAATTTTGATAGAGACTTTATAATATTTTCATTTGCATTAGAACACACCATAGTAGTTGTTTTACTACAAAAGGATGATTAGGGATGTGAGAAACCCATAGCCTTTTTTAGTAAAGCACTAAGAGATGCACCATTAAAGTACAAAATCATGGAAAAAAAAGCTTATTCACTTGTGAAAGCTATTAAAGAATTTAGAGTCTATATATTGTACAACCATGTAATAACCTATGTACCAAATGTTGTTGTCAAAGACATCTTGACCCAGGATGGAATTGAAGGCAAATGAGGTAAATGGATTACTACTATATTGGAATATGATATTGAAATAAAACCTACAAAGGTTATAAAAGGACAGGGTTTGGCAAAACTCATGACTGAAACAAATTGCCAAGCCCTAGATATTAATGAATTGGATAATGAACAGCATATGGCGACTCCACAGATCAGCCAGGCCTTCTTAGATTCACATTGGTATGCTGATATAATTTATGTATTATTAAACCTGCAGGCTCCTCCAGGATTATCCATAACAAAGAAAAGGTTTTTAAAGATGAAAGCTTCAAAATTTTGTATTTTAGATAATGTTCTCTTTTGGAAAAATCATAAAGGAATTCTATTGAATTGTTTAGTAAAAGAAGAAGCTAACAAGGTTCTCAAATAATTTCATGCAGGAGACTGTGGTGGACACCTTTACTAGAAATCAACTGTAGACAAAATCCCGAGGGCTAGATTTTATTAGCCAACCTTGTTCGCTGATGTAAAGAAATGTGTCACTACTTTCCACAAATGTCCAATTTTCGAAGGGAAGAGAAAACTGTTACCCTTACCCTTGAGACCAATTTCCATTGAAAAGCCCTTCCAACAATGGGGAATGGACTTCATTGGATAAATCCACCCTCCCTCTTCTGGCCAACATAAATGGATTCTAACTGCCACAGACTATTTCACCAAATGGATAGAAGCCATTCCTTCCAGATAAGCCAATGACACAATTATTATAGAGTTCTTAGAAACCAACATATTGTCTAGATTTGGCTGTCCTGAAAAAATCATAACTGATAATGTTGTTGCCTTCAAATCCAAGAAAATGATAATTTTCTGTAACAAATACATATCACTTTAGGCTATTCCACAGCCTATTACCCTCAAGGTAATGGTCTAGCTGAGTCTTCCAATAAAAGCCTAATTAATGTCATTAAGAAATTATTGGAAGAAAAGAAGAAAAATTGGCACAAGAAATTTACTAATGCACTGTGGGCAGACAGGCTCACTATAAAGAAATCTATTAAAACTAGTTCTTATGAACTGGTATATGGTATGGAGGCTATATTTCCTTCATCCTTAGGAGTTCTTGTAATAAAACTACTTCAGGAAGCTCAAGTGGAGCCCCATGATATTCAAAGGAGAATTAACCAAACCATCCATTCGCAGTAGACCAGAGAAGAAGTGTATCAAAGATCTCAAGTAGTATAAGAGAAACTTAAGAAAATATTTGATAAAAGGACCAAGGTAGAAGACTTCTACCTTGGAGGAAAATTTTTAAGATGGGATTCCAGGAGAGAGGACAAAGGAAAACATGAGAAGTTTGACTTCCTATGGAAGGGACCTTTTATTATCCAGGCCTTACAAGGGAACAATACTTACTTTCTGAAGAATTTGGACGACACAGAAACAGAAGAAGGGCCAGTTAATGGTTGGATGCTGAAACATTACTTTGATCCAACTGTTTAAGATATTTTTACTTTAACATGTACATACTATATCTTTGGTAATGTCACAGTTTGCATTGGATAGTAACTTGTTGAAGTTGAAGCCCAAAGAGAAGGCCCTAAGCTTCACCAGTGTTACTGTCATACACATAATAAAGAAACAAGTAAAAGGTGATTTCAGAGAACAATCAAAGTAATTCAGAAGGCCATTTGACCTACTACTCTTGGCTTTCCACCAGGAGAAGCCATCCCCAAGTGGAGCCAGTGTTATGCTCCTATACCAATAGGTGTCATATTTCATGATTGACTTGATGAGCTCTGTAATATGTTCATACTTTTTCTTGTTGCAAAGGTTTTCCATATTTTCAAAAAATAAAAAAATTTAAAAAATGTAAAGAGGGTATACCCTAAAAGAAAAATCAAAGGTAAAAAGAATAAAATGGTCAAAAAAGTGAAAGAAATGAACCCCAAACAAAAATAGACCAAGAAAGTGTGCAAGTCTAAATGCCACTATTATTTCATGTTCTGTAATAAGCAATTATGTGTGGCTTGTTAAACTTTTGCCACAATTTATGAAAAGTCAAACAGCTTAAACTTGTCTCATTCATCTTTCAATTTCATGTTGTAGAATAGAGAATAAATATCTAACCAAACAGTGTAATCTTGGCAGATAAGTAGATAGGTAAAGTAAATAAAAGGAGCTCAACAGTGTAATCTGAGCCCTGGGATGTAATAAGTGCAAACTTAGGTAGGCTTGCCATGTAAAAGAAAAGGATGATTTGATAAGGGTTTGCCAATCTAAGTGCACCCAAATAAAGAAGAAAAAATGTCAGGCTAAAGTAGGTAGGGTAGGTAAATGGTGTGACAGAATAATACTTGTGATGAAAAATGCTTCTAAATGTGTTAACTTCTACTTTTATCACAAGTGCAAAGTAGACATTTTACTTGATGCAGTTCAAGTAAGACAAGGTCAAATAATTAACCTCCATTCACATTTTTCCCCTAAAATATTTCTCAATTTCCCATAAAGTATAAAGGTCTTTGAAAATCAAAGGGGCTTAGAGCATTTCTCTGACTTTTGGAGGGACCAAACTCTCGGCCCAATGATTTAAGACCCTAAGTACTTAGAAACATTCATCAATCATTCATTTTGTTTCATAAAGTTCGCTTAAGTAAATTCCTACTTTATTAAGGAAAATACATAACATCACCAGAAAAACCCCTTTTCCCCATTTTAGCCTAAGTGTCAATGTAAATTTCCAACATTTACTTAGCACTTATTCTCATTTTATTTCATATTAACTTTTAACTATTATTATATAAATCCCATCATATTACCCTTTCCCATATTATTTAACTATGTAAACCCTGACATTTTATATATCCCGCCCCTGGTTAAATACAACGATAATCATTCTTTAGTGGAGGATTAATGATTTAATCTGTAATTCGTTAAGAGCCTTAATTCCCTGCCGCACTATATGGAATTAATTAACCATCTAAGTTAATTAATAACCACCCACGACCAATCGTATTGACCTCGATATGATTAAAACATTGTTAATTATATCAGGCCCGTCACAAATAAAGTTCCGTCGTCTCCAAGGCCCAGCTGCCATCCGATCACTCCCTTTTCATCCAATAGTTGACGATGATATCGCACCCCTCTGGTGACCGCGCTTTAACTTGCAATCACTAGGCGGTTTTCCACCTGTACCTTTGCCACGCATCGCAGTGTCTATATGCTCACTCGCCCCCGGCTTGAAACTGCCCAGCCTCAAAAGCAGTGAGATACAAAGCGCTTACCACCCTCCACATAGCGACAAAATGTCACATCTCGCTGACGTCATACACCCGATAAATCCAAAAAGGACCCACCAACCTTAGTTTTGTTAAATAAAGCAAACAAAACATCATTTTCACTGTCATTTCCTGTAGACTGTGCTCCCATGCAAAACAACGTCCCAGTCGATTGTTCGAGCTTCCAGACCATCACCTGGTTAAGAACCTTGCAGCAACGCCGCCTAGAACCTATCATCCTTGCTTCTTGGCTTTGTTCAGCATCTTGATATAGGTATTTATTCGAGCTGCACTGAAACGCTGTAATTGTGGTTTTTTATTTAAAATTCTACAAGAAACAACCAAATTCAGGTCTATTCCACGTTTGTGTTGGCCATATAAAGCTCCCAACCTACTGTCTTTCCTATTTTTCACAGAATTTCCCCAAATTCCATCTTTGAATCCACAAGAACCAAAGATGGAAACCCATGTAGCCCTGAATGTCACACCCATCAATGCTCCTCACAAAGACTTAGATTATCTACCACTAGCCGATAAAGACTTTTAGATAAAAGATTTATCTGGTGATAATAAACATCTTAAAATCTTCTGCCAAATCAGGGATAGTCATCTGAATAAGTCTGAAAATTTTGGACTGTGAGAATCTAACCTTTCCATGTATTTCCTCCCCTCAGTCCATGTTTTCCCAGAGATAATTCATCATTGCTGTGCTTATTATGATCCCATGCAGAGAGCTGTTATGTCCCCATTCCAAACTGTTCTTTTCTGCATAACTACTCAATCCATCAATGAAATGATACAGTTCCACTCCACTCAGCCCCTTGCTACTCTTTCCATGGGGTACTTACTTGATAAAGCATCTCAGTTATCTCAATCAGAAGTAAACCGCATTGCTCAAACCTTCATGTTACCATACTACCAGCCCAAAGGTCCACCTCCTTATCTGCAAACTTGCTTCACTACTAGAAGACTCATTGTTGATATGATATCCCTGATAATGGGATTTAACTCCAGTGAATATGTTGATGATATTACCCTAGTGTTACTATCAATCTTCACTCCAGGACAACCCCCTGCTGTCAGATATAACTAAGCCTCTTATATTGCCAACAAAATCCATGACCAGTTCATGAATTTGGAAAGGGAAGGATTTTTCAAATATACCTCTTTCATATACCATCTCATGTTATACTATCAGTCAAATAACTTTCCATTCCCTGTCAAGAAACTGGACACCATAGGAAATCCTAGATCTGTCATCTTTTGGAGTTCAATCTTCCATAAAACCATTAAGTCCCCTTACACTTATAATGAGTTCATTGACTTATTTGTACATCCAACAACCTCTCTGTTGATAGGAATTTCTCCTCCTAGGATCAATGGTGACATGAAGAAAATTTTCCAGCTCTTAAAGCAGTACAGGATAGGTAACTGGTACCTATACAAAAATCACACAGAAATCCGGATGTATGGGTGCGAATTTTTCCCTTTTAAGTTACCCAAGTATGTTCCCATGAGATTATTTGCCTTGGAGTATTTCAGGCAAACCATAAATGCAGACTTAGTCCATTTTTGTGGTGCCAAGGAAAAAGCTAAGCTAAGAATAAAAAACCAACTAGGCCCTTTTGTCCTCAATAACAGGGATGCATGGAAAGAAGTTGAAATAATTTTAGAAGATCACCTTAGACTACAAAAGAGTTTCAGGTGGGTACCATATGACTCCAACAGTTTTATCAGTCATAGAAGAATAAAGAATAGGTCATCACCTTATATACATCATAGGATCCCAGAAATTGAGTAGTTTGCAAACTTGGATGAATGGATAGAGGGAACCCTAGTTGAAGAGGTTAGTGAGCAGGTCAATATGGAAAATGCTATGAGAGATCTTGAGAAAACCCTTGACTTGGATTCTTTTGGGCAGGTACCATTCAAATTGTCTCAACAGTCAACAATTAGCACATCCACTGCTGGAACTTCTCAATAGCCCCCACAGGAAGCCAATATACTAGCCACAGGAACATCCAAGGGCAAAGAAATAGAAACCACCGAACAACCTACAATGGCAGATCAGCTAGGGATTTCCAAAAAAAAGATTCAAGTGCCAACTCCTCCAGCTCAAACCAAAATAGTAAAAAGCCCAATGTTGCAAACTCTTCTAAATGAGGAAAGAAATAAGAAGAGGGACAGGGAAGCCACCACCCCCACCAATGGACCTACAGGAGAGCCTGGAGCAAAGAGACAAAGACTAAACCCTCTGTCAGAAGAGGAAATAATTGAAGAGACTGTAGACAACCAGAGAGAAGAAAGAGCAGCTAGTCAACAAACTTTTACAGTGGGAGGAACATCCACTAGCTCACATATGCAAGAGCTAGAAAGACAACACAGTACAAAAGTGTCATCCCTTAGACCACAAAGTAAACAGGCCTCAGATATCAAGAAGATGTTCATAGAAATAAAGGCCAGAAATGACCTAGTAAGGATTCAAATGTACAATCAATATTTAAAAATGGCCCCCACAAATCAGCAAAGGCTAATGTCAGCCTATGACATTAAAGAGGGAAAGATGATAATAAGTTACTTCAAGCCAAAGGTGCAGCAACCTCAGTCAGTAGCAGATTACATCAGAACAAACGTGGAGGTCTTTGCTAAAGATATTCATCCTATGGACCAGATTGAACTTCATAAGCAGACTGGGGAAATGGTCTATTCCAATTGGCTGACAAAGCAATGATGGCCCACAAGCTGCAAAATTCCTTGGACAACACAACTGCTCAACTACACTTGGAGAAAGCCTCTTCCCTGGCTAAGGATAATAGAATCAAATCATTAGAAGAAATCATCATCAGTTTGGGGCATGATCCCAAAGATGCTAATGGCATAGAAGCACTAATCAAGAAGAAAGAAGAAGACATTGTTGCCTTGAGGAAACAGCTAAAGCTACCTCCTTCAAGACACCCACAGACTGCCGAGGTTATTAAACAGAAATCTAAAGAAGAGATGATGGCCCTACTCTTGAAACTTAATGAGAGATTAAATGACACTGAGCAGACGTTAGAAAATGGACTAAAGGAAAAGCTGGGAGAGTCGACCTCTCAGCCTCCTGAAGTAATCCCCATAGTTTCAACAGAAGTCCCCTCTACACTTGGGACAGTCTTAGCTCCAAACATCCTAGCAGCCACAACACAAGTGGTCACAGGTACAGATACAACAGGAACAACACAACATCAGTTTACCTTTCTCCTATCTTTGAGACTAGTTGTCTCTATTTTCTTGTAAAAAATGATTAGTCATCACTAGAATATATCTCACTCTGTTATGAGATATTTTGTGTAAAATATTTTGTATAAATACTCCCTCAATTGGAGTATTGAGGGTGGATTCATATACATTGCTGTAATACTGGTTTTTTGGAATAAAGTGTTGATTGGATCAATTTTTCGTATGGTTTGCTGGATAAAGAATTGAAGCAAAGGACTTTCCACAAATTTATTGAATCAAACATTGGATCAATAAGTCATCTATACCTTGTGTTTTAAAGTTTTCCTTGTTACTTATATCATCTATGTTTCATATATGAATGATAAACAAAAAGGAGTAATTCAGAATGTGCTTGATTGCACTCTATCTTCAAAAGTTATTATTCTCTATGTTTTCTTATGAATTAGAATAAACAGTGAAACCTTGATTTCTTCTGATTTCTAGTTCTTTCATTTTGATTATTTACTAAAGAATACTCAACTGCTCTTTATTAATAATCATTCAAGTTCCCTATTCGAATAGGTTGAAGGATTCTTAACAGGCCTTCCCTCATTTTGAAACCATTCCATTTACTCTAAGCCTTTATTTGTTCTTCGTTTGACCATATTGCTCTGTAAAACCATCATTTGTTAAGAAACCAAGTCCAATTAAGCCATCTTCCTTGACTCCATTAGCCCAATGGCCTAAACTACTCAGTCTTGCCCCTTTGCTATTGAATCTCACCACCCAAACTGAAACAAAATTCCTAAACTTCATAGCTAGCCTAACATCTTTCAAAACAAAGCTAAATCATAAAGAGAGGGCCTTCTCTGGATACAGATTGGCTAGAATCTGTGTTTAAAGGATTGGTTTGTGGTTACCTCAGCCTCCTTTCCCTTTCTTACAACTTTTGGGAAAACCTGAGTGATAACATAACCAGTTCTGCCATTGTTTTATTTCCTTGTCTGAATCTGATGTACTGGAGCTTTCGCACTCCCATGAGATTCGTCCATCCACAGTTGGATTCACCCAATATTGTTCTCACACGGTTATCTTGTAGATGCAGTCAAAATCGTCGTTGTTGTCATAGTCGCACACTAGCTCCATGTAGCGCGATCCTTCTGCAGGGTCCAAAGGTACAACTATGTGCAAAGACTTTTTCTCAAAAATCATCTTGCGCTTCTTCAAATTTATCACCTCATTCATGTTAGTGGCCCAATCTATTCCTAATAGCGCAGGGTAGGGATTGCTGTCATCAACAATCTCTATTACTTCGAAGTCTGCCAGCGCGCTTGCTCCTTTGATATCCACTGTGATTCTTTACAATCTCCCCATAGGTAGGATCTTTTGTTGGTTCGCCATTCGAAGTTGGATAGGAGACCATTGTAGCATAGGCCTTCCCATGTACTCCCATGTTTGCTTAGGCAAAACATTTGCGTTCGATCCTAGATCCAGAATCACTTAGTCCATCTCATCTTCCCCAATCTGCGCGGTCAATCTCATTTCCCTTCCTGTTCACGTCGTGTGCTTTCCGAGCCTCCAGAATACGCACGGTTCCACTGGCATAGTCCCAATGCATCTATTTATGATTTCCTGTCCCCCCTTTATAGCCTTGCTATCGCGCAACAACTTCATGCATGTTTCCAGAAACGTTGTGAGCATCGATGGGTCCATTTCCGACTCTAGTCTATCTTTTCTTCCTGAAGTAGAGGCATCAATGAAGCTCTTCTTGGCTTCCATGAAGGTTTCCTTAGCGAGCTCCAAATCTAACTCTGGTTCTTTCGTTGGAGCCTTGCGAACCCAAGTACTCTCTTCATGTTGCTTGCCTTTGTCATCCCCTATCGTAATTCCACTTCAGAGCACAATATTCTCATCAGGGTCTTCCTCATATGGCTGAGACCTCATCATTTGCAGGTTCTGAGTTGGGGGAGGTTAGAGTGCTCACTTGTCGCGCAACCTCGCTATTAGTGTGGTAAAATCCTCTGTCTCATGATCAAAAAATGTACAATACAAGCATGATGGTCATGTTGGATTCGTACAATCATGGGCATAATGTCCTGGTCCACCGCAATTGTAACATATCAGTTGTTTGTAACCTCTACTAGGCCCTCCTCCACCTCAGCTTCATCTACACCCCTGAAATCTGGTTCGTGCCATCCCTATGTTCTATTCAAGGGGCTGCGTTTCGGCCTAAACTCTACAGGTAGGAGTCTGGTCCATCATCAGTTCATAACTTCTACAGGTGCGCTCATTATGTCCCACTGATTTATAGAAATTATAGAACAACTGTTGTGAATTCTGCATGTACTTCTGTAATAAATAGTAGTTATCTATAGCATGATTTCCTCCTGTTTGAAAAATCATGCACCATAATGCAGGCATCGCGCTTTTTCCTACTTGTGCCTCTGGTCTCAATGGCATTAGTCCTCCTCTCATGAGGTAGTTCGCAAACACCAGGCAGTGATCCTTGTCATGTCCCCGACCCTTGCACTTTATGCACCATACCTCGTGGCGCATTTCTGGGTGAGCCATCTTGTCTTGTTTCAAGCTCTGCATCTCAAGGCATAAGTTTCTCAACTGCACATAAATCTGTTGAACTCCCAGATTGGGATCTTGTATTGGGGTCTCATGTAGTCTCATCATGATCTCCAATGCCACTGCCTGAGTTGTTAGCGCGTTCCTTAAATGTGGCATTAATGATGCTACAAACCATTCACGGTGATGTCCATCCGTCAACGTCATGTTAGCTTCGCGAATTGTGCACTTCAATCTTTGATCCAACTCCCAAGGGGTCTCACCTGGTAGCATTATGATTTCCTTGAACCTAATGATCGACTGTGCCTCTGACTTCGACCTTCTAAATTCTTTGTTTAGCGTAGTTTGGATATCCATGATCCCTACATTTGGATTGTCGTTGGAATGATTAATGTACCATGTCAGTGCGCGATCCTGCAGAGTGCTGACCAACGTTGCTTTCTTGGTATTGTCATCCGTAACTCCCTGCGCTTCCCATACAACTTTTATCACAAACCAAAATTGGTCTGGATCTTCATTCCCTACTCCCTTGAACACTAGAAACTTTATGACGCTCATCATATTGACTCGCGGTGGTGGTGAAGGTGGTATGAGTGAAGATGGTGAAACAGGCGGTGGTGTGGGTGGGGGTGGTATGCGCAGAATCCTCTGCCTTATCAAATTGTTTGCACTTTTGGGTGAGACCTTCAGAGCTCTTCCTTGTCTCCTCATGGAGGTGAAATCAAGGGGCTAGTTTCTAGTTTTGCACTACCTTCGTTTCTTTAGATTCTCCCACTTTGTGTAGCCCCAAACATCAATTTATTCGCATAACTTGTTTTTCACACAGTAGCATTTTAATCCAAGTGTTCAAATATTTAATGTACTTACCTTGTAGTCCTTTGAGGAAGCATCGTTTTGCCTCGCTATAACTGATTGAAGTATCTACTGCGAACTCAGTGATGAATCCTCCTATAATTTGATCAATCCAGTGATCAACAACATGTGCAACATTATCCTCTGATGCTTCCAGTTTGCACACCAATTCTGGAGTCCACACAATAGGTCTATCAAGCTTACACCTTCCTTAGCTATTTGCTAGCTTCGTGATCCACTCTTATAGCTTAGTAGGGAAAGATGCGAAGAAAATTTCATGGATCTTTGTGTATAAGTAGAAGTCTAACCACTCTTCTTTTGATAGCCACAGATTCCTATTCTCCTACGCTGTGAACTCGTGAATCTTCCTATCTAACCAATCCTCAATTCCTTTCTTAGTTGGATTCTAATGATACGACATCAGACATCTTTATGCAAATCCCAGTCCTGGCAACAGAACCATTTGTTGGCTTGTTGGGGCCTAACCCAGGTTCAGAGTTAATTAGACAAAGAAATCCCTGTACTACTGGTCCTTTCGGCAATAGTGCGTAGAGCGCGGACTGAGGTCTCACCCGAAGTAGTATGGGGGGGTGCTGGAACTAGGTTTCCACACCCTAGAGATGTCTGAGGGGTTGATTTAGTCCAATTGCTAGTCCCTGCATGCAAGTTGCTTCACGCACTTCCCTGGCCTTCGTGGCCTGATATACTAGCCTTTGTGTAGCCCTAACTAGGCGCCATGGGGCTTCTCTGCTACTGGAGCAACATTCTGTACTATTTTTCTAAGTCACACCTGAGATCTTACTTATCTTCCTACACCAGTTAGTTATCTTCACATAAATAGATGCCTTGTGTTATATTTATTTATATAGTACATGCATATAAGTTCGCGCAACAAATAATCAGTAAACTTGCAAATTATACCCAATAATGCATAAGGCAGGAAAAGATACACACAAATATGGTAAACTTCTCTTTATTAATTCTTTCCATGGTTACAGACTCGACCTGCCCTGCACACTCAGCTGCGGAATACTAGGCGTCTGCGCACATAGCTACAGAACCTTCTCCTACTCCACGACCCAAGACACACTTTACACTTCGATTCAAGCTCTTAGACTCATCATGCTTTTTTCCTTCACTTCGCTATTCACTATCTTCTACACTTAGAGCCTTGCTCTATTTATACAATCCCCTGGTCCACAGACCATGGGTGGATCTTTCAAACCAACATTACATTATAAAAACAAGGGCAGACAACCCTATGACTCTATTATGACTTCACGCTCCGCGCCCACAAATTGCGGAGGCTTTACAATGGACTTGGTCAAAACTTGGGCTTTAAGCCCCAAAACATGCCTTGGGGGGATTCCATGCCCAACACCAGTGCATTTGCAAAATGCATGTGTAGACTAATCCAATGCGTATACTCTTAGACACATCTGATAGGCCTAGAATGGATATAAATTGGATATAAAATCCTACCAACAACTTATTCGGCCCCAGATACAAGATGCTTACAATAACTTATTCAACCTCAGATGCAAAATTTGATCTCTATAATACTTATACTTAGAAATTGTAAGAAGTTCCAGGGACTCGGCCAAAGATTTCCTTGAAGCTTGGTGTTACTTGGAATACTCAATTCTACAATAATGAAACCCTTATTCAAATAATAACATTCCAAATATTATACATAGTTGTAATGCAATCAACAAAGTTATTAACATGTCTTCTATCAAGCACCAAAAAAGCGGAACCATGGCTAACAATACTTTATAAATTAAAATACAACAACATCATATCATACCAAAGAACATATCCCAAACAACACTTTTAGATCCACTGATACATCATACATTACATCATTCTTAGTCCTTTACCAGGAAAGACACACATTAGCCTTAAATAGTCAGAGATCCATGATATCCATAGCATGCCAAAAAATGGAACTTCACACACTATAACAATTTGGTTAGGCACATCCAACAGTCATACATGACCTTATTAGCCATGCACTTCATGAACTTATAAACTAACACAAAGGCCTCCAAACCCTTCATAACCATAAGAATATACATATAAGGCATCTCATCATAGACAAAAAATAATAGCACATTCCTCCATCAGCAGTGTCTATACCGACATTGTCATAACACATAACAATCATCATTCATTATTCATAGTGCCATACACACACACACACACACACACTTATCTATAAAATATTGAATGATCGGTAACTAAGGGAGGGACTTCAACTCTCCACCCAACCATAGGCCATCTATGTTGCAATCATTCTTGTAGCTAACCACCCTCAAGCTATATTTAGTGTTTGAGGAGTTGAGGGCTTAATGGAATTCACAACAATAATGAGTCAGACATGTAATCAAGAGGAGGAGTCCACTACCTAGGTAAATTTTCGACTGCTCCCTGGCAGTAAGCACCACAAAAATTCTCTTTATCTCTCAGAAACCAATCATAGGGATTCCCCTAAGGTTTATGAATTTTTTCTTAGCCATAAGTATGATATCACTCTAAGGATGTCTTTTCAACCCCAAGCTAAGCACCTAGTGAATCAATATCTCCACTATGCCTTTCCGACCAAATACAAAACCAAAACACACACTAGATCACACTAGAATGCAGGGATTAATTTCCCAATCACACAAGTCTTCCTATAATGATTTTTCTAGAGTGCTCGCACTCATGCACATGTGCTTCCCTTGCACTCTTATTCACTCACCTTTGTATGGTTCTCTCCCTCATGTTCTCTACATGCACCTTATTTTCTTCACATACCTTCTATTACATGTTGGATTCCTTAACATGTCCCATGAGAATAGGGACAATATGTGATCTGGATCTTGGGGGGAGGCCCCCAAGATCTAAGAAAATTGAAATGGATCTAGGGGTCAGACCCACAAGATTTGAAAATTTGCAATGCCAGAAATCAAATTAGAGAACACACAATAACAAACCACAAATAATTTTTTTATTAAAACAAAGAATAACTGTAAAAGCTACATTGTGGCGGACAAAATGTCCTTTTACAAAATGCGACTTGTTACTTATATTATTTTTCGGTTACAATACCACGGGTAAATTCCATGGGTGAATGAATACCATGGGTTGATGTCACAATACCATGGGTGGATTTCACTTGCAATACCATGGTTGGATGCCACTTACAATACCATGGGTAAATTCCGTGGGTGGATGAATAACATGGGTGAATGAATACCATGGGTTGATGCCATTTTCCATTCGGATCATTCCTTCCTCCTTAAAAAGAAATGGTCCCCATTGAATGAAGTTCCCTCCTACAAAGTGTTTGTTGAATATGAAGAGTCACTGAAGAGAAGGGTTTTATGTGGTTAACCCATAACCATGATGAACGAAGATCTGAGGATAGAGATACCAAGTAATGCTTGTGACCAACTGTGATACTAACAGTGTGCGGCCTAGCAAATGGACTTCGATGAAGTGTGGGTTTGTGGATGACCCATAACCATGATGAATGAAGATCCGACGATAGAGATACCCTATAATGCTTGTGACCAACTGTGATACTAACAGTCTGTGGCCTAGCAAATGGACTTCGATGAAATGTGGGTTTGTGGATGACCCATAACCATGATGTGGGTTGTTGATGAAGTAGCAAGTGCCTACATAGCTTGGGTTGGGAGGGCACGTTTCCAAATAACCCAAGACAAATGCTGCTATGTTGAAACTGATGAGTGTGAAGCAAGTGTCTACTAAAGAAGGGTGGGAGGGCATGTCTCCAAAGGGGACCTACTCCGAATGTTGCTCCAAAATTAAAATGCACATAACTCGGTCAATATAATTCAGAATATTTATTATAGCCTGTTTTTGGAAAAAAAAAAGGACCATTTTGCATCTTCCCATGTGTTGGAAATCCTTATCTAGACATTCTAGAATCTCAAATTCGTGTTGCAACTTTTCCGCTGTCACAAAAGTTTTGAAAAAATAGCTAATTTTAAATCAGTGATATCTCGCACATTCGAACTCTGATTCAACCCATTTTTATTTTTTTGAAATTGAGTGATTTTTTGAGAGGAGCTCAGATCTACAATCACTTTTATGAAAATTTTCACCCAACTTGAAAAAAATATAGGAGAGATGCCATCCAGGAATTGTCATCAGAAACATTTCTGCAACATAGTTTATTTTAAATCAACGATATCTCCCTCATCCGGACTCCGATTCGGCTAATTTATTTTTTATTATTTTTTTTATTTTTATTCTTTTTTTTTTGGGTACTTTTTTAATTTGTTTTTGTAAAATTTTCACCAAAACGTTCATATCTGATTTGCAAACTCGCTGCCCAAAATCATTTCTGCAAAAAAAATTTAAAAAAGAAAAATTCTTCCTATTTGGCTTAAGAAAATGCTCTATGGAGGATGTAGCACATGCCTGAAGTTTGTTGAATATTGATGCAAAATTGGAAACTGAAATATGCATCAGACCTCATTCTCATGGAATCATAACCTGGTCTAATACCAATGATTCGGATCTTGGGGGGAGGCCCCCAAGATCTAAAAATATTGAAATGGATCTTGGGGGGAGACCCCCAAGATTTGCAAAATTGCAATGCGAGAAAGTAAACGAGAGAACAAACAATAACAAACCACAAATAAACTTTTTATTAAAACAAGAAATAATTGTAAAAGCTACATTGAGGCGGACAAACTGTCCTTTTACAAAATGTGACTTGTTACTTATATTATTTTTCAGTTACAATACCATGGGTAAATTCCATGGGTGAATGAATACCATGGGTCGATGTCACAATACCATGGGTGGATTTCACTTACAATACCATGGGTGGATAAATACCATGGGTGGATGCCACTTACAATACCATGGGTAAATTCCGTGGGTAGATGCCACTTACAATACAATGGGTAAATTCCATGGGTGGATGAATAACATGGGTGAATGAATACCATGGGTTGATTCCATTTTCCATTCGTATCATTCCTCCCTCCTTAAAAAGCAATGGTCCTCATTGCGTGATGTTCTCTCCTACAAAGACTTTGTTGAATATGAAGAGTCACGAAAGAGAAGGGTTTTATGTGGTTAACCCATAACCACAATGAACAAAGATCTGAGGATAGAGATACCCTGTGATGCCAGAAAGAAAATGAGAGAACACACAATAAGAAACCACAAAGAAACTTTTTATTAAAACAAAAAATAATTGTAAAATCTACATTGTGGCAAACAAACTATCCTTTTACAAAATGCAACTTGTTACTTATAGTATTTTTCGGTTACAATACCACGGGTAAATTCCATGGGTGAATGAATACCATGGGTCAATGTCACAATACCATGGGTGAATGAATACCATGGGTGGATAAATACCATGGGTGGATGAATAACATGGGTGAATGAATACCATTTGTTGATGCCATTTTTCATTCGGATCAATATGGGCTTGTCCTTCACCTAGATGTCCCACACACAACTTCAATGCTCACACTTGCAAGGCCATAAATTTTTTATTGGGATAGGTTGGGAAGTAAATGAAGCGGCTTGGGTTTACACTCAACATAAGCAAATCCTCCTTCTCAGCCTCTGAATATGTGCCCACTCCTCATATGTGTCCACTCCTCTAGCCCGATCACTATTTGTATTTCCACATTATTTACATGAATTAATATACATAGTGGTATTTACATGGGGGGTAGCGGAAAGGGTTGTTAGAGAGAGAGAGAGAGAGAGAGAGAGAGCATCATCCATGAGATATTTGCATGGATTATTCCCTTGCACATATTCTCCCCTTTCACTCTTCTGTGCTCACCTCTGTATGTTTGTCTCCCTCACATTCTCTACCCACACCTTCTTTTCTTCACATCCCTTCTCTTACATGTTGACTTCCTAAACATGTCCCGTGAGAGCAATAAAAATATGGGCTTGTCCTTCACCTAGATTTACCATACACAACTTCAATGCTCGGACCAACAAGGCCATAAATTTTTTAGTGGGACAGGTTGGGAAGTAAATGAAGTGGCTTGGGTTTACACTCAGCATGAACAACTCCTCGTTCTTAGTCTCTGAATACGTGTTCCTCCTCTTGCATTTAAATTATCATAAAGACTATATGTGACTGTAAATGCGTTAGGTAAGGAGAAATTGGCTCAAGGAGAGATTGTATAGTCTAGGAAAGAGGAAATTACAAATTGTGGGGAAATTAGTAGCTTGTAGGAGAGTCAAATTCACTTAAAACCTAGAAATAAACCCAATTAACAACTATTGACATTATTGCAATAGCTCTAGAATGAAGTCTATTTATCTCTCATCTCAAACATGGATGAATTGAGGAGAGTAAAGATTTGTTGGGTCAATTCTCTTGCTCATGGGGTTGTATCTATAGAAGAAAATTTGAAAACAAAAGCATGTAAATATTCCTCACTAATTAAACAACATAGGTAATTATTAAAATACATATAATATCCATTTCAAACTCATAGATAGAGAAAACAACATGGAAAATAAATAGATTCACACATAAGAACTTGGAGTTTACCTAGAAACCTAAATGGAAAAACCAACTTTGAATGAATGCTTAGTCTATTTCAAGAATATATCCTTACAATGTTATTCATGACTCTCTATCCATCCTCATCACCTTGGTCAAAAGACCCTTTGCAGTTAAATATATAAAACTAAATAAAGATAGCTAGGGTGATAAGAAGACTAACAAACATGAGATTTCATTTCCCATACCTCACTTTCTATTTCCTATTTTTTCATTTAATTTTCTGTTTTTTCTCTATTGTTTTATTCATTTTACAATTAGAATTGTCTTTATAGTTTGTCTAACCTCCTTTAATTGTCTTTATAGTTTGTCTAATCTTGTTTAATTGCCAAATTAACTTATAGATATTAAGTATTAAGTATTACAGCATGTGTTTGTCCAAATCCATTTTAAATCACTTTTTCCATTCTCATGCGTTTCTTCCATTCCTTTCTCAATCCTTGAAGTAATCCCAATAACCTAATGCCTAGTGTAAAAGTTCCTTAACATAGCAATGGGACAATTTCTCAACCAGTGAAAGAAAGAAATCTATTAAGATAAAGGAAAACACGATTTAAATTAGGATTCATATGAGTGCAACGACATAAAATCTAATTACTCCAACAATGAGAGGTTATGTAAGAAATGAGAGGTTATCCAAAATCCCAATCCTTCACACCCAAATAACTCACAATCGTTGCGTTACAATTGAGAATAAACATGACCATAGAAATTGCCACTGTTTGATTTTGGTAAATATTAATATCTAAATTAAATATATTTAATAAAATATAATATTATTCTTTCAAGTTAGAAATGTTATAGAGGGTGTTTATTTTAGTTGTGGTTAACTACTCTTGGTCAACTCTTGGTTACAAAGTCTGCTCATCATTTCATGGTTTTTTTTCTCTGGGATGGGAGTGTGAGATGGAAAAGGTACTTGCGTTGACAAGTTATTAACAATGTATCTAAGTGATATAATCTAGTGATATAACATAGGCGATGTAATCTATAACGTGGGTAGTCAGAGGTGATGTAATCTAAGTGATATAACATAGTGATGTCAGCAACAATACCGTTTCATGAACCGTTTAAATTTAATAGGGATATTATCTATGACGTGCAAATTTCAGTAATAGTTTACACTAGTAGATACCAAAGTTATATATATCTTAAAATCAAGTCAACAAAATTTTATGAATAGCAGTAGATACCAACAATATATTTCTTAAAATAACAACTCAACAATATTTTCAAGACATTAATGAATAGTTTAGAATGGTTGGAAGACTTATTTTATATTTTTGTGTAATTTGTACGCAAACAATTAAATATAAGATTTTTAATTCATTATCCTTTAATAAGTATGGGAAGATGATATGTTGGTTACTACCAACTATTGATTGTTTGGTTATTTTGTGCATAGAATCTATTTATGTTTTAAATGGCTATAAGGTTTTTAGTCTTAATTTATCTTGCACATGAAGATCAAGTAATAGTGATAATAATAAATGCGATTTTGAAGTTATGTTTAAAGCTTGCTATTCTTAAGAAAGATAAAGTGGTTTGGTTTCCAATATTCTAATTCCAAACTAATATCTTTATCTAGATTATAATATATATTATAATAGGTTTGCTTGGCATCAAGTCAACTTAGATTCCTCATTAATAACATATGAACACTTATTTTCTCGTTAAATAAATGAATTAATAGATGAGTTCATGTTCCATTAAATGTCAAACATTAGCGTGTCCATTCACATCTATAACAATGTTACATTCATTGGCTTTTTTAATGGAAAGTTTTCCAAACTAATATCTTTATCTAGATTATAATATATATTATAATAGGTTTGCTTGGCATCAAGTCAACCTAGATTCCTCATTAATAACATATGAACACTTATTTTCTCGTTAAATAAATGAATTAATAGATGAGTTCATGTTCCATTAAATGTCAAACATTATCGTGTCCATTCACATCTATAACAATGTTACATTCATTGGCTTTTTTAATGGAAAGTTAGGCCAAGAGAATATTTTCTTTCTTCAAATGATGAGAGCACTCCAACAACTAAAGAGATTGCAATTGACAATTAATTGATTGTCCAATTGAAAGTCTATAATGAAAAGAAATATTTGAAATAAAAGTTGGTTGAATGCTCAATCCATCACCTTAGAGAGGCTTGACACACCCTCATAAAGTGAAAAATATCTTTTTAGTGATATGATGTTCTTGGTACCTTTGAAAGATTATGAATGTGCTAGTGGGTGTAACATACCTCAACCCTTTACCGACTCATTCCTACCTCTTATAAGGCCCAATCCTGTGCTGGTTACCCTTGGTAACATGTATACTAGAAAATTTCCCTTATTATAGGAATTATGGCATGTGCATGGTAATCTGCAATGCATATGCACAAATGCATTTAATTTGAGACCCATAAGCAATTAACAACAATATGAAAATTATTTGCAGTGGAAAAAAAATCATACACAAAATTATAATACTTATCTTTTAATTTTGTGTAACTCATTGCAAACCTTCAATGTTTCAATTAGCCATAGACCACTATGTTCATCTTCTTTCAATAACGGGTCACCCCTAAGTTGGGGCTTTGACTCTATGGGCATCAACACACCCAAATTATGGCACAAGTTTAGTACCAACAATCACTTATCAAGGTATCAAGCCTGACAACCTCCAACTAGTAGTCCCACGGTTTCTAGGAGTTCCACTACCCTTATAGGCCTTCCAAGTACCCTTCTAGGCCTCACACAACTAAGGTACCAAGCTTGAAAATGTCCAATTAGCAGGTCTTGTGGCTTCAAGGAGTTTCACTTCCCTCATAGGCCTTCCAAGTACCCTTCTAGGCCTCAAACAACTAAGGTACCAAACCCAAAAACCTCTAACAAGTAGTCCTTTGTCCTCTAGTAGTTCCACTACTCTCACGGGCCTTCCAAGTACCCTTCCATGCCTCACATAGCCAAGGTACCAAGCTTGACATCCCACAACCAATAATCATGTGGCTTCCATGATTTCCATGTCCTTCACGAGTCTTTCAAGTACAGTTACAGGCTTCCATTTTGTTACTATCACCCTGCTTCCATGGTCATTTGTCGAGAATCATGAACAACAACTATTCCATGCTTTTGTCATAGTGCATGAATCCCTTAATTCAACATGCTCCACAGTGCCCAAACATGCCTCTTTTGTATGAATGCATCATTTTTTATGCTTATTATTCACTCAAGCCCTTAATGGACTTTAATTCTATGCATGGGTAGTTTTTATGATTATTAAATCATGAGTGCCTCTTTTACTCATCCATGGGGTATTAACCCCCAATTCTTGTTTTGTCTTTTAGTTTGCATCCATTTTGTTTTATTAATATGCATGTGCTACATAATTACATTACCTAACCTTCTATCCTCGAAATATAAAACATGTGTAGACGAGCATACAAACCCCAAAATGCAATACATTCATGTAGATGAGCACAATGACCCCCATAACACATATACACACATTCATCTAGGCATCATGGCCCTAAAATTTTTCTCTCAACTCACGAGCCTATTTAATGTGTCCCAACTTTCTAAGATAATTCCACATTTACATGTTATTTGCATTCTAGGTGTCAAGTAGGGGTGTTACATTGCCCTCCCTCTTATTTAGGCATTGTACTTAGTGCAATACACACACACACACACACACATATAATCAACTTATGTAAAAGGATGAGGGTATTCCCCCCTCATCATCTCCTCATGTTCCCATGTACCATCTTCAAGGCCGAAATGGGTCCAATGCACCTTTACTAAGGTGACTACTTGATTCCAGAGCATCTAGCTTTTCTTGTCCAAAATCTGCATTAGCGGGATCTAAAAGTCTCCCTTGGGATCCACTTAAATTATGTTCCAATGAATCACGTTGTTAGCATCAAGAACACACTTTTTAAGAAATGAAACATGAAAGACATTATGTGTGTGCATGGATGTTGGTAATGCAACCATATATGAAATTCGATTGATCCTCTCTATTATCTCAAATGGTCCACAATATCTCACTATTAAATTTTCATATCTACCTAATTTCAAGGAGCTTTTCATTGCCTTCACCCTCAAGAAGACATGGCCACCAATTTTAAATTCCTTGTTTGACCTTTTCTTATCTACATAACTTTTATGTATTTCCTAACAAACTTCGAATTCTCTTTAATTTTTTTTCACTTTCTCTTTCATTTCCCTAAGAAAATATGGACCAACAATAGCCCTATCAATGGGGTTGTCCCAATCCAATAGTGCGTTGCACTTTCTGCCATACAAGGCTTCCTATGGGCTCATATTTAAATATACTTTGTACACATTATTATATGAAAACTCCACTAGGTGCAAGCATTCTTCCCATTTCAATGGCTTGTCCATTACATACATCCTCATCATGTCTTCAATGACCTAATTGACTATTTATGTTTGACCATTTGACTCTAGATGGTATGTTGCAATGAAATTCAAATAATTCCCAAATCCCTTAAATAAGTTTGCCCAAAAATTAAATGTAAACTTGCGATCTTTATTTGAAATAATTTCCTTGGGCACACCATGCAACCTGGAAATTTCCTTCATGTAAATCTTAGAAACATTAGCTTCCTTATATGTTGACTTCATTGGAATGAAGTGGAAAACCTTGGTGATTTTTTTCCACCACAACCATGATACAATTTCCTATTTACAATTAGAATGGGCTTTGACTGTAGCATATGCTCAAATTTAACCATTTTGGAATTCCAAGCACTTACACTATATAATCAACTACTTATTTCTTCATACCCAGACAAAAGTATTGTTTATTGATAGTTGAGATTGTCTCTTGGTACCCTGGATTTCTAGCATAAGGCACTCTATGAATCTCATTTACCACAATTTTTTAGCCCTTGGGAATTCAACACATAAAATTCTATTATATACAAAATAACTCCATCTTCTTTGATCTCATAATCAATGTATTTGTGCTACATTTCACCTTGTTGTATGTTTCTTTTTATTTCCATGTATTATTGATCTGAATTTCCAGCCTCTAAAATTTGTACTTTTAAATCAAATTTGCATGTACTTATGGTTGTAGCATGCATTTCATGCACCCTCCCATTGACTGCATCATCCACTTTATTTTCCTTCCCTTTTATATGTTTAATTCCAAATTCATAATCAACCAAAAATTCTAGCCATATGATTTTCCTAGGATTTAAATGTGGTTGCTGAAATACATTCTTTAACCCACTGTTTTTAGTTCATAACTCAAATCTATTTCCTATGAGGTAATACCTCCACATCTTCAAGGAATGTATAATGGCTACAAGTTCCAAATCATGAGTGGCATAAGTCCTTTCATGCTCCTTGATTTTCCTGGATTCATAACATATCACATGTCTAGTCTACATGAGAACTCCTCCAAGTCCTTTACATGCATTTGTGCACACAATAATGTCTTCATCTAGGTCATTTATCTTCAATATAGGTGCACTTTTAAACAATCCATTCAAGTGTTGAAAGGTCTCTTCACATTTATGCGACTAGTCAATCTTTGCACCTTTCCTTTGCAATGAAGTAGTAGGATGTGTTATCGTAAAAAAATCTCCAAAAAATATTTTGTAATATCCTACTAAGCCCATGAAATACCTTACCTCTATCACAATTTTGGGTGTTGGCCACTCTTCAATATATTTAGTCTTTGCTAGGTCTACTACTATCCCTTCCTCTGAAATAATATGACCGAAATAATGAATATCTATCTCGTAAATTGAGCACTTACTTAGCTTGGACTATAGTTGATTCTCTCTAAGTACTTGTAACACCATTATTAAATGTTATTTAAGCCCTTCCTAAGATTTATAATAGATGAGGATATCATCCAAAAACACAATAAAAAACTTCCATAAAATTCTGGAAGATACCATTCATGAGGCACATGAAAACACCTAGTTCATTAGATAAAATGAATGGCACCATTAATAACTCATAATTCCCATATCAAGTTCGAAATATTGTCTTGTTGATGTCATGTTCCTTAATTATTACTCGATAATTTTAACCACCTCTCCCACATTTTCTCAATTTCATTGTCCTGTCAGGGTAAGCATAAGACATAGAGGTACCATGACATGACCTAACCTCCTAGATCCAATTAAGGAAGTGGAGCTAACAACCAGAACTTACCAACCACAAACTAACACCCTATAGGGCTTACATGACACTCATTGGTAGAACAACCACTCCAAGTGCCCAAACCCTGAGCTAGATTGTATTTCTAGTGACCTAGGCCCATAACTGCATGCATGACAAGGTCTCCGTGTGGTTATAGGCCTCCGACCGAATGCATAATCCTATAAGGGTGTAATTATAGCCCAAAAATTCTAGTTCAAAGGGTGCGGTCTCAGATTCTAAGCCACCATTTCAAGCTATCATCTAGACCACTACCTAAAACTCAGTGAGACTTTCCATAGTGATAAATGACATCAGGACAAATCCATTCATACAAAACTTTATCAAGGACTTGACCTAACCAAGCCTAAGCATGACAATCTTTTTGTTAAACCTATCGTGAACAAGTAATCTACAGGTCATGAATTCATATCTGAATGTAGGGGTCTGAAAATTATATGAGAATCACTAAGAAGGTCTAATGCCCTCTCATAATAGCTACAATAATATTTTTTAGCTCATGCATTCATTAACCATTCATCAAATAATAAAAACATATCAAGAGCCATAACTAGAACCTATTATGCAACCATGCTTATATCAACATATAACCAGAATAATAACCATGATAGAAAAACCATCAAAGCCACATAATCTCAAGAACAACTACTCATAAAATACAATAGGAAAAGAACTCTTATTGACATATATAAAATCCAACCAAGTCAGGTACTTATTTCTTTTAACCAAATCTTTCTTTCAACCAATCACCCATGTGCCATATTTAGAGAGTAAACATGGGATCTCATGGAATACACCAAAAAAAACCAAACTAGGGCTTCCATAGGCCAAACCACCTCAACCCTTAACTAGTGATTCCACCTCATGATTATACATTACTAATAGCAAGTAGATCAGTCTCTACCTAATATTTCCAGGGCTCCAGGAGCTAGTAACTCAACCCACAACCATCCAAGGCTCCAGAGAGTTTGTCCAACCCGAATCCAGGGACTAGTAACTCAACCCACTAAGGGCCCCAAATCATTTTTCCCAACCTAGGCTCTAGGACTAGTAACTTAACCCAATCTGTTCCAGAGCTTCCAAAGTTTTTCTTCCAACCCAAGGCCATAAGGAATTATGAGCATCAACCAGAAAAAAATCAAATGGAAAAACCCACAATAGCATGGCTATCTTGGAAATGGAAAGGCAAGGCTAAAACCACTGCCAATCTAGGAAATCCTCCATGCCAATGACAACACATAACCAGATAATCACTTGCATATGCCATGCATCTATAAATCAACAAGGAAATCACACATGCAACCTGTTACCTGCAAAGGAGTCCAACCGTAACTAATGATCTACTTGTTCCCTTTCACTTTCATGCTTCCTTTGCCTTCTTTCTCCAAATTCAAAGTATGCCCAAGTTATCCAACAATGCTCCAAAAAATCTCTATGTGTGCAAGAGTATGAGAGAATGAGAAAATGAATGAGAGAGCCAAAGAGTGAATTGAAAAAATAGGTGAACTAATATTCAGAAGCCTTTTTATCATTGAGGCTTCTATTTTCTTCATTTTCCTTCCTTTTTCCTTCATTTTCCCTTTCATGCAAATATGCGACCTTGCATCTCCCTTTTATCCTATTTTCCTTTATTTCATAAATAAATGCCACTTTGCCTTTTCCAATGCCTTTTCCAATTTCCATAGCCATTAATTAATCACAAGTGGTCCCCATTACTATGTTTTCCAAACATTCAACTTGTAATACATATCCCATGGCCTTAGTTAATTTTTTTTTATTTACATAGGAAATCAACCAAGGGATTTTAAAAACCCCTCCCCCTTGGGGGAACACCATCCTTGGTGTTCAATGACACTTGTAAATGAGAAAAACACATGCTTCCCATGGAGATTTATAACACATCTCATTATAACATTTACATCATATCATACTGCTGAATACATAACCAACATATCGTGAACGCCGTATCGCTTATTCAATATTTATAACACAACTTGATGCGTATTTACATACATATGCAAAAATAGACATAACCAAAATAGAACATCAAAACAAATATCAGAATGCATCTTCTCAACCAGCGAATAGAGAAGGATACATAGTCTGCATATGATCAACCATCTCCAATGCAGTTTCATTGGGCCCAAAGTGCATCCTGTACACTTTAACTTGCTCGATTGCTCGATTCTAAAGCATGAGCATATTTTGATGCAAAATGCACTGAGGTTCCAACTGTAATTCTCTTTCTTGCTCCACTTGCAATACAGACCAGTTAATCACATGATCAACATATTTCACACACTTCTTAAGTAATGAGACATGGAAAACATCACAAAATTTTATTATCGGAGGAAGTGCAAGTAGGTGGGCCACTGGTCTAATCCTCTCAAGGATCTCAAAAGGCACACAATACTGAGAGTCTAGTTTGGCACATGATCCAATCCTCAAGGAGATATTCTTGGGATTGATGTACAAGTACATGTGCTACCCAAACTAAAACTCCTTAAATACCCTATGCTGATATGCATAACTCTTCTTTCTATCCTATGCTGCCTTTAGATTATTCTTAATAACTTACATTTCTTGTTCCATATTTGCCAACATATTTAGTCTAATCAATACGTTGTTAACTTGATCACTCCATCTGATGGCAGTATTACAACTCTACCCATAAAGTGCCTTAGATCGACTCATCTTCAAGGACCCTTGATATCCATTATTATATGCAAAATCTACCAGTGGAAGAAATTCTTCCCACTTCCGTTGTTGATGCATAACATACATTCTCAACATGTCCTCAAGAATCTTATTGACCCTCTCTGTTTGTCCATCTATCTACAAATGATAAGATGTACTAAAGGCCAAATGTATCCCCAAACCTGCAAATAAATCCTTCGAAAAATTGGTAGTGAACTTGGCATCTCTGTCTGACACAATCTTCCTAGGAATACCATGCGATCTCACTATCTCTATGATGAATAACTGAGCCACCTCACTAGCTGAATTCATAGACTTCATTGGAATTAAGTGAGCTACCTTAGTAAACCTGTCAACCACAACCATAATATAATCATGTTGTCTAGATTTCCTTGGACATACTGTAATTAATTCCATGAAAATTACCTCCCACTTCCACTTCGGAATTAGAATCGCCTACAATAAACCACTTGGATGCTTACACTATGATTTTACCTATTAACAATCCAAACATCTCACAACATACCCAACCACAACTTTCTTCAATTTCAGCCAGTGGTAGAACTTTTTAACCATTTTCAATATCTTCTGATATCTCGGGTGACCTAAATATGACTTAACATGAAATTCCCTCAAGTTAAGCTTCTTGAGCTCACTATTGGTTGGCACATAGGTCCTGTCCCTAAATTTGACCAATCCATCTTCTATGAGATGATAATATTCATCTTGTTCACCTGTACCCTGCTTTTGTAACCTGTTCTTAAGCTACTGGTACCTATCATCATGTTGTCCTACCTAGAAGATCCTATCCTCCAAGTCTGTCCCATAAGAAATAATAGATGCAATGTTATCTACCTACACTTCTACTAGGAGCATCTGCAACCTTGTTCTCTTTATCCTTAATGTACCTGATATCGAAGTCAAACTCACTTAGCGTAGCCAACCATATAGATTTCCTAGCATTCAAATTAGGTTGGTCAAGCAAGTACCTCAACCCACCATGGTCACTCATCAAAATGAACCTCCTTCCAAGAAGATAGAGACTCCACATATTCAATTAATGAAAGATCGCTTCCAAGTCAAGATCATGTGTCACCTAGTTTTTCTTGTGCTTATTCAATTTCCTTGACTCGTAGCATACTACCCATCTTTCCTACATGAGGACTCCACCAAGTCTTCTCTTGCAAGCATATGTACATACCAAAAAATCTTTGTCTGGATTTGTAATCTTTAGAATTGGAGCATTTGTAAGCAACTTCTTCAATTGCTCGAAGTAGTGATACATTCCTCTATCCATTCAAATTTCCTTCCTTTTATTTGAAAATATGTAATAGGATAGGAAATCCATGAAAAGTTCTTGATGAACCACCTGTAATAACCTGCTAGTCCCATGAATGATCTAACCTCATCCACATTCTTGGGAGTTTCCCACTCCATGATAGCTCTGGCATTCTCTGGATCCGCTACTACACCTTCCTTGGAAACCACATGCCCCAAGTAATGAACCTTTGTCTGAAAGAAACTGCATTTACTATGTTTGACATAGAATTGATTCTTTCTCAACAATCCAAATACTTCTGCCAGGTGTTATGAATTCCCTTCCTCATTCTTAGAATATATCAATAGATCATCAATGAATATTATCACAAACTTATCCATATAAGCAATACACTATTCATCAAACACATGAAAGTAGTTGGAGCATTAACCAAACCAAAAGGAACCACAAAAAACTCATAATGGAAATACCTGGTTCGAAAAGTAGTCTTGTAGATGTCCTCTTATTTGATACATACCTGATGATACACCGATCTCAAATCAATCTTTGAGAACACTGATACTCCCTTCAACAGATCAAATAAATCATTGATCCTTGGCAACAGATTCTTGTTCTCAATCGCCACCTTATTCTACTTCCTGTAATCAATACACAACCTTAGAGTACCATCCTTCTTCTTCACAAATAATACTGGTTCACCCTAAGGCATCACACTTGGCCTAATGTATCCCTTGTCAATCATTTCCTTCAATTTCAACATCAATTCCACTAACTCTGGAATGCTCATCTTCTATGGTGCCTTTGATGATGTTGCGGCTCCCATCATCAACTCAATAGAAAATTCCACTTCCCTATGAGGAAATAACTCTGATATCTATGTTGGAAACATGTCTTGAAACTGTTGCAAAGTCAGATACCTCTTCTAGACTTCTGTGTTCTCAACATCCTTTCCTTTGTCATTGGAAATATGAACTGCAAACAATACAAACCCTTTCTTGCTACTGTACTTTTCCTACATAGTTGTAACCATTTCATTGATGTAGGTTTCTTCTTACCCTACAAGATTCTCTTCTCTCCATATCATCCAAGCACTGAATAGCCTTATCATATAAATCCACCTTAGTCCTATGAATGTACAACCAATCCATACCCAACGAAAGCACATTTAGATGCGCCAATGTGGACATAGCAGTCAACTTAAATTCACAAGATCTTACCCAACAATGAACTATTTTATTAGTACATATAGCTAGGTGCACCAACCAAGGATCTACATACACTTCTTTATTCAAGAAACACTTATCCACTAGGTCAAGATTGATATAACTATATTTAGATCTAGGGTCAATTAAAATACAAAAAAATTAATCACAAAGTTTAACTTCAATCTCGATCATAGATGCCTGATGATCAACCTACCTACTATCCAATGGTATAGAAATCCGAGGAATAATTTGCCCAACATCCCCAACTATGTGTGCCTCATGAGCACTATAGATATGCGGTATGGCACCCTGATACTATGGACAATATCTCCGACGATGATCCTTGCCACAAGTCTAACATTGGAAAGGCTTCCTGGCATCACCCTTGTTATGCTCCTTAGACTACAATCCATATCCTCTATCAAATGCATTGAATTTCATGTATGGTGTTGCATTCTCCTTGTCATCTATATCCTAAGGTTTTCCTCTCTTCTTAACCCACTTTCCTTAATTCTTCTCATTACCTTTCCAATCCCGCTTAGACTTAGTCTTGCGCTTCGATTTCTCATAAAAATGCTTCAAATTTCTGATGGCTTCCTCCAGTGATTTAGGCTCATCAAACTCAATCCTATCTTTGAATGATACTGACAACCACCTGATGAATCTATGAATCTTTTCTTTCTCCTCCTTAATATAAGTCACATATCTTAACAACTCCAAGAATATACTAGTATAATCCTCATCGGTCATAGAACCCATCTTCATCTCAAGAATTCATTTTCTCTGTCATAATAATATCTTTTAAATAGATACTTCTTCCTAAAAATTCTCTTGAACTCAGTGTTAGTCAACTCCTCTTCTCAAATGCCTCTTATATTCTTTACATCTTCCCACCAAATGTCTACTTTTCCTTTAAGACTGAAAGTAGCTATCCTAGCTTTCATATTTTTTGAGTAATCTTGCAATCTAAAAAGATTATTCATCCCAAGCAACCAAGCTTTTGCATCTTGTGAATTACTCATTTCTCCATCAAATGTAGGAGACTTTTATTTCCTGAACTCCTCTAGAAAGTACTACTTCTTACTCCTCCTATAAGGATGGTGGTGGTGATGATGATGTTGTATCTCATAACAAAAACTAGAATAAAACCCATGGTCATTACCCCTCCTATTAGGTGTATCCAAGAACCTACAAAATTTGATTGTATCATCCCTATCAAACTTGTATCTTGATTGGACCTACTGTTGTATGCAACAATAGTCCTTTCCTCCCATCCATGACTGATCGTAAGTATTCCTTGTCTGTGCAAATATGATAGAATTTGAAGAATCACTGTATTGACCTCTGCTTGTTGTTCCTACTCCCTAGCAAGTCTTTCCTTTGACTGAATGATCATTTCATTATCTACCTTACAACTTTTGATATCTGCTTTCAAAATTCTCAATGTATCTGCTATGTTAGGGGAGTACTCATCACCATGTTGTTCATTTGATATGTAGCGAGAATCACGTGAATTGAAGTCCACCATTTTTATTTTTATCTTGATCTACTTCCTACAAACATACCATGTCAAGTAACTAAATATAAACATAATCAACATACCTCAGTGAAGTTTAGGGGAGGCTATCTCATCTACAAAATCAATCTAGATTAGCATAACATATGTATATATAATGAAATCAACATATCAATCATCTCAACATCAACATTGTCAACTTGTACATGACGACAATACTGCAACAATGACTATCACAATGCATGCATAATGAACACATATACAAATGACCTGCATGCATGGCAAACACATTCTACCCATCCAGTCCAAGTGTTGAACCTGGGAGCTCTGATACCAATCTGTAAGCACCCCTCCCACATTTACCAAATTTCTTTGGCTTGCCAGGGTAAACATAAGACAAAGAGGTACAATGACATGACCCAAACTCCTAGATCCAATTAAGGAAGTGGGGCGGAAAACTGGAACTTACCAATGACAAATTTACATCTGAAAGGGCTTATAGGAAACTCAGAGGTAGAACAACCACTCTAAGTGCCCAAACCCTAAGGTAGATTGCATTTTTAGTAACCTGGGCCCACAACCAAATGCATGAGAATGCCTCCATACGGTTATAGGCCTCCAACCACATGCATAATCTTATAGAGGTGTAGTTATGGCCAAAAATTTCCAATTTGGAGGGTGTGGTCCTAGATTCCAAGCCACCATTTTAGGCTAGCCTATAGACCAATGCCTAAAAATCAGTGAGACTTTCCAGAATGATAAATTACATCAAGACAAAGCCATTCATACAAAACTTGATTAAGGACTTGACCTAACTAGTCTTAACCATGACAATCATTTTGTCAAACATATGGTGAACAAGTAATCTACAGGTCATGAAAGAATATATGAACATAGGGATCTAAAACTTATATGAGAATCACCAACAGTGTCTATTGCCTTCTCATAATAGCTACAATAACATTTTTTAGCTCATGCATTCATTAAACATTCATCAACTAATAAAAACATATCAAGAGCCATAACTAGAACCTGTTATGGAATCATGCTTATAACCAACATATAACTAGAATGATAACCCTGATAGAACAACCATAAAAGCCACATAATATCAAGAACAAGTACTCATAAAATATAATAGGAAAAGAGATCTTATTAACATATTCAAAATCCAACCAAGTGAGGGACTTCCACTTACCACCCAACGATAGATTTAGTTGAACCAAATCGTTTTTTTAGCCAATCATCCTCGTGCCATATTCCAAGCGTGAACATGGGATATCATGGGATACAGCAAGAATAACCAAACTAGGTCTTCTAGAGGCAAAACCATTTCAACCCTCAACTAGTGATTCCACCTCACAGCTAGGCATCACTAACACCAACCAGAATAGTCTCTACCTAAGCTGTCCAAGGCTCTAGGAACTAGTAACTCAACACACAACCTTCCAGGGCTCTAGAGTATTTTTCCAACCTAGCTCTAGGGGCTAGTAACTCAACCCACCAAGGGCTCCAGAGTGTTTGCCCCAATGTAGGCTCCAGGGCTAGTAACTTAACCCAAGTTGTTCTAGGGCTTCCAGAGCATTTGTTTCAACTGATATCCATAAGGAATTATGAGCACCAACCAGAAAACGATCAAATGGAAAAACACACAACACCATGGATATCTAGGAAATGACAAGGCAAGTTTAAAACCACTATCAATCAAGGAAATACTCCATGACAATGAAAACACATAACCAAGTAATCACATGCATATACTATGCATCAATAAATCAACAAGGAAATCACACATGCAACTTGTTCCCTGCAAAGCAATCCATCTGTAGCTGATGATCCACCTATTCCCTTACGCTTTCCTACTTTCCTTTACCTTATTTATCCAAATCCAAAAGTATACCCAAGTGCTTCAAGAATGCTCCAAGAAAACTCTAACTGTGCAAGAGTATGAGAGAATGTGAGAATGAATGAGAGAGACAAATATTGAACTGACAAAATCTATGAACGGATCCTGAAAATCCTTTTTTATCATTGAGGCCTCTATTTGCTTCATTTTCCTTTTTTTTACTTCAATTTCCCTCTCATGCAAATATATGACCTTTCATCTCACTTTTCTCATATTTCCCTTTATTTCATAAATACAATGCCAATTAATGCCACTTTGCCTTTGCTAATGCCTTTATCAATTTTATTAGTCGTTAATTAATCACAAGTGATCCCCATCACTATGTTTTACCAACATTCAACTTGGAATACATGTCCCATGACCTTGGTTTTTTTTATTATTATTTACATAGGAAATCAACTAGAGATTGTTATGATAATCTCTCGACATTAGATCAATTCTAGAAAAATAACTTAGCTCACCTGAGTTGGTCAAACAAATAATCTATTATGAGCAATGGGTATTTATTCTTCATTATGACCTTTTTCACCTAATAAAATTCAATGCACAATATCATTGTGTCATCCTTGTTTTTAAAAAATAAGATCGGGGAACCCCACAATGATACACTTGGGTGTATATACCTTTTTCTTGAGACTTCTTCCAATTGTATCAGTTTTGGTTTGGAAGCTCACCCTATATATTGTTTTGGACATTGGTTAAGCTCCAAGTACCTAGTTTATAGGGAATTCAATGTCTCTTTTTAGTGGTAACCCTGGAATTTTTGAAATAACATCTTCAAACTCTTGAAGTATAGGGTGGTTCCCCAAACTTAATGCTTAATATTTAGCCATCTCCACCATGTGAGATGCATAAATTTGGCACCTTTTTCTAAAATTATTTTTCATTTGCATAGATTATATATCTCTGATAGAATTGAACCTCGGTATCCCCCACACTTGCCTTTTCTTCCCTTGTTCATCTAAGAAAGTGAATGCTTTCTTGTAACATTCTAATATGGTATGATGATTTTCTATCCAATCCATTACAATTCGAAAATCATATAATCCTAAGGATATTAATTTCAAATTTGCATTTGTTTCTAGCCCATTCATATTGATGGAACATTCTTTCACCATTTCAATTATTCTTCTTTTAGATCCAATAGTAACTAAACTAACCAAGCCTTACTCTGATTCATTTTCTTCAATTTAAAATTTTCATCCAACTTGGGATCAAGATAACTATGACTAGCTCCAATATAAATTAAAATAATAATGGGGTGATTATTCAACTTACCTTCCACTTCAACCATCTATGCCTAGTTCTTGGTTTGTATGTTGTCCAAAGCTACATATATCCTAAGCATGCTTCTACCCATGTCCTCTATCGTATTAGCTCATTGGATATGATGTAAAGTCTTCATTTTTCCTTATTTGCATGGGAAATCTCTATATTGATTCTTTCTTCAACAACCCAAACAACTAATGGGTTGAAATTTTGGTCTCTGATTCAATAAATTAGCCCACTTTGGCTCATTATTGGATGGCTTTATTTTTTGAGTTTCTTGAGAATTATTCTTGTAGATTGAAGGTTTGAACTCCTTCTTCCTTTGCTCCACCTTACTTCTTTTCTTTTCATCCCAAGACCTATGGAAAGCTGGCTTACTTTTTCCCTTCTCATAAAGGTACTCTTCCTTTCTCATAGCTTCATCCAAGGTCTTTTTTTTCATTAAATTTAACTTTATCACCATAGAATGGTGTTAATCCACTAACATATCTTTGCATATTCAACTTTTCATCTCTAATAGTCTACATACATCAGTAATTCGGTGAAATTTCTACCATATCCATCCATTATGATGTTTCGCAATTTGAGTTCAAGGAACTCCATTTTTCTTCATAATAATGTTCAGGTAAGTAATTCTTTTTGAAATATTTTTGAATTCCTTCCACGAAATCCTATTTTCATTGAGTCATTTCACTTCCTTTAGCTTCTTCCATAGGTTTTCCTTTCCCTTGAAGTGATAGATGGAAATTTGTGCCTCTAAATTGGAGGAATAATAATGTAGTTGAAGGTACTTTTTCATTTCCAACAACTAGGATTCAATCTCTTCTACCTTTTTATGCTCACCATTAAAGGTGGTTGGCTTGAGCTTTCTAAGTTCTACTTACAAATTGTCCAAGTTTGGTTTCTTACTTGACTACCTCAAGGAATTTCTTAAACTAATTACTAACCCTAAGTAAGCATGAGCTCTCTTAGTGGGTTTTATTATTGCATAAAGCGATTACCAACAAAAATCTTGGAGTTATTGGAACCCTTATCACCTTTCCCCCTAATTCTTGAGTCATGGTCCTGTATATGTTGAGAATAAGACCCTTGGTCCATTCTCCTCTATAATTTGTTTAATATTTTCAAAATCTAGGTATTAATTTGTTGTTGTTCTCTTATCAGCTTCTCATTATCAAATTTATAGCCGAGAAACTCCATTTTTAGGCTCCTTATAGTTTCAACTAGGTCTCTATCCTCTAGCCTATCCTCTCCATGCCCATTCAACTTTTTTATGAAATTACTAATGCTCAAATTAATGGATTTAGCCTCTTCTTCATGGCTGTAGGATCTCTCAGTATCCCCCATACTCTTGGTCCTCATATTAGTTCTTCCTTAGAAGCCACCTATGACTTTTTGTTTAAGTTCTCAGGGGATTTTCTACCTCAATCCAAAATTATGGGTTGGTAGGCATATTCTCCACCTTAACAACTTTCTATTGACTATTTTATTGGTCAAATTTGAGCTTTAATTGTAGATTTATGCTATACTGAATTAATTGCATGCTCTATCCTTTAGTTGCACTATTATCATATAGTCATAATTCCTTCACATCACCTCCTAAACTAGCCCAATAGTATCATGTAACTATATTCATACATACAAAAGCCCTATGTGCGTTTTCATGTTCATCTCATAGAACAATCACTAACTTACTGAATTTTCTTAGGTTTTCCTCAGTTCTCATTAGGTTTTAGCTAAATTTTGTCACCTCCCTTAACACTTGGCCTGCATGCATCCTTCCCTTTAACATTCAATAAAGCCCTTTGTTACTTTTGGAAAAAAAATAAAAATAAAATCGAGTGACATCATAGATCGAGACCTCAACATCAGGTTCCCATGGCTTCTCTTCTATTTAATTGAAACTGCCCAAGATCCAAAGGCACTCTCCAATGCCATTTTGTCTCGGCCTCTCGACATCGACATCTCGAAATTAGGCTTCCTTGGCTTCCTTATACTTAAAAAACACTTGATATTCGAAGGCCTAATATATGATGGGGTCCTCTCCCTAGCTACGCCATCTCAAGGCCTCAACATAAAGCCTTTTTCCACTCTAACACCATTAGAAAAACATTAATGTTTGAGATACGATACAAGTCACATTATGATAATGTCATCATGACATCATGCCAACATGGACTACCACATAAGCTATCCATGCAAGCTTCCACAGGAGTGTCACCTATTCCTAGTGCTTACATGCCTCCATTGTGGCTGCCTACTTGTTCTATTGAGTCATATCGATTCCTCAACATTGGGCACCCTCACCTCACTTCAAAATCATGTACAAAAGATGAGGTACGAGACCCAACATATGTCATATTCACATCATAATAATGTCATGTTTATGTTGAATTCCACATCCACCATCCACATAATCTATCGTGTTAGTGCCTCTTTTTCCCTTATGCCTATGCGGATCTATCGAGGATGCTTATTTATATTTCCATGTGCCACTATACCATCTCGATCAAACCATTAGTAATGCAGGCCCCCTAATAATAGTTTCAAGCTTGTGGGAGAGGGATACACAATTAATATCCACCTTTGATCATTGCTTGGTATTTTGGTGTGGATCCAAACAACCCCCATCGGTTAAACATCGACTACGAGAGGGGTGTCACAGTCAATTTTGATCATCAGTCTTCAACATTTGATTGTTGAACTAAAATGGTCCATAGGCATACCTTTCCACTACAGGCCCCCCCATTAAATTTGGAACATTAGGGGGGACCCACAATTAACCTCAATCCTTATATCTCATGTGGTAAATATTTCTCTTAACTAACTACAGATTATTTAACACAACTTTCTTGGGAAAAAAATTGAAGCCACCCTCCAGGCTTGCAGGCCAACCAAAATCTTTTCACCTTATTGGAAAGGGGCTCTAGCCCAATTTTAGTGTGGGGCAAAACCCATGAAGTAATACCACTAGTATGTTTTCCTTCCCATTATATTTAAACCTCTAGGGGGGTCTCATGGTTAATCTCAATTGTAATATCTAACATTTCCATATATCAACATCTATTTCCCCTCTAATTTGCACTTTGAACCCTTTCACCAAATTGCGTAGAATTTTTTATTGGAATTGTTGGGAATTTGGGGTTTTTTCCAAAATTTCCCCAAATTACTCCATGGTTGGCCCTATCCTTGGCCCCTACTAATAACCTGTAATTCGTTTTGCAACAACTTTTTGATTTTTCTCATTTTCATCATAAATCACCCCAATTTCACTTGTGACATTCTGATAGACACATGGAAGGCATCCACCCACTGGTGTTCTGGTAAACACTTTCTTGCATCCTATACACACCACAATTGTTCTTGTCTCATACAAGACCAATGTTGTAGCGTTGAATTTGATAACACTTGTAACATACCTTGGCCCTTTTCCAACTCATTTCCTCCTCTCATGAGGCCCAAGCTTACGTTGGCTACCCCTAGTTATTTATATACCAGAAAATTTTCCTTATTTTGGGAATTATGGCTTGTGCATACTAATATTTAATGCATATGAACATATGCATTTAATTTAAGACGCATGCAATTAAAAATAAAATATGATTTGTAGTGAAAAAATTCATACACACAATTATAATACTTATCTTTTAATTGTGTGGAATTGCCTATAAGCCTTTAATGTTCCGCCCAACCATAAACCACACTGTCTGTATTATTTCAAAAATGAGTCACCCCCAAGCTGGGGCTTTGACTCCATGGGTATTAACACACCCTAAATATGGTACAAGCTTAGTATAAACAATCACCGACCATGGTACCAAGCCTGACAGTCTCCAACCAATAGTCTTACATGATTCTTTATGGGTAACAATGCAGTAAGGGGAAGCATTTCTTGATTAATACACCAAAGGAGTTTTTATTTTGAGGTTCAACAAAATAACAACATAGAGATTCATAGGTCGACATTGTAGAGATCTTCTCCACATGGAATTTTTATGTTAGTCTTCCACCCTTCGTTTAACATCGTCGATGTTCCCTTTACACCTTAAGGTGCAAATGCTAGTTTTTTTTTTGGTTGAGTGATAAACTTGAAGATGTTATTGATATTTTCTTAATATTTTAATGTTCTTGAGTTATTGAAATATGTTTATGATAATCTCTTTCTAGTACCAAAAATTATGGGCTATTAAGTTATTTGAACTATATAAAAAATAGGTTGGTATTAAATTCAAAGTTCTTACTATCGATGACATTTTTTAGAATGACCATTATGTATAATGAAATTTACTGTTAGAATAGAATCTAAATTACTTTTAGAAGTTCACTATTTAGTTGAATTGAATTCAATGCACGAAGAATAAAATATGGATCCAATTTATGTTGTATAGGTTTCTAAATTTGTTTGCAAGAGTTTTAATTAAAAATATGAATGTTTCTAGTTAAAAATTGAAGACAAGGGAAATGGAACTTATTTTAATGCATGGGAAAATGAAACTCATTTTAATGTATGATGATTTGTGTGGTTTGCATCATAATCACATGATGGTAGATAATATGTCAAAAGATTGAGCTACATGATTTTAATGCGCGAAGAATAAAATATGGATCCAATTTATGTTGTGTAGGTTTCTAAATTTATTTGTAAGGGTTTCAATACAAATAATGAATGTTTCTAGCTAAAATTTAAAGACGTGGGAAATGGAACTTATTTCAATGCATGGAGAAATGAAACTCACTTTAATGTATGTTGTTTTTTCTGGTTTGCATCATAATCACATGATGGTCAATAATATGTCAAAATAGTTAGCTATCATATTGTTTTCACAAGCAAGGCATGATAGGTTATTTCAATTGATGAGTGGGATGCTCCATTGTTGAGAATTGGCCTTGGTTATCGATAAAACTCAAACCAATGAAGTCTTGAAATCTAATTCCAAGATAACACAAATTTGTTGGCCACCATAAGCAATTAACCAAAAAGGTATGACACAAACAAATACATTCTTTTGTCTACTAATAATTAATACAAAGTTGTGTTGGCTTGATGGGGCCTGACCCAGGTTCAAAGTTAGTTGCCTCAACCAACAAAACCTTAAATTTCTAGACCTTTTGGAAACAACCCACATAACGCAGGTTGTAGTCTCACTCGAAGCAGTATTGGGGGATGCTAGAACTAGATTTTTGCATCCAGATGTCTGTGTGATAGGTTCCTGCAGTTCGTAGGGCTTAGTTCTACCTTCATGGACCCTAATCCTTCTGAAACATATAATTATCGTAATTAACTTAAACAACTTTTAGATCTTCGTGAAGGCCTTTAATTATTCATAACTTGTATAAATCATACTGATCTACCACTTTCACACACAAATTAAGCATTTATTCATATAAATTGCAATACAAAGTGAAAATACATAAAACTGCATAAGTAAGAATAAATATGCAGATGCACAAAAATTGGATCAAAAAAATATTTATTAGATGTAATCATTTAGATATAGACTCATTTTACCTGCACACTCAACTGCAGGGGCTGGTGCATGCATCTAGCAGAATTACCAAGGTCTCCACGCACTTAGCTATAGGAACCTTCCCCTTCGTCTAAGTACAAGAAACATACCTTTCTTGTCATAGCTTACTTTCCCTTACAAAGATTTCTATCAACTAGTTATCTTCTAGACTTGGTATGACTCTTCTATTTATATCCTTTTTGCTTACAATACCATGGTTCGTAGACCATGGGAGGGTCTCAAAACTTCCTTATCACTTAACCGCCTAAGGGATTAAAGCCCCTTTGACTCTTACTATCTTCGCACTTCACTTTCACAAATCTCAAAGACTTTACATATTTACAAAAGTGAATTAAAAAATATGACAAAACTTAAGCCCAGGGACCCCATCCCATTAGCCCCCCAACACAATTTGGTGACTCGTCATCAAGTCACTCAGCCGACGCTTCAGTCTTGGCTTGGAGTTCATGGAACTCCAACTTTAGAACCTATAGATTAGTTGTTCCCTACATTGTTGCTTGTTGCACATCCTCGACTAGCTTCTCTGTAGTGGGGCCTTCCATCGCAAGGCCTATTGTACTTTTCATTTGATGAATTCCTTTTAACTTGTTTTGCATTGACAGAGTGACTTGGCCGGCTTCCTTTGTCCAAGGCTATCTTATGGCCCTTAGAATGGCCTCTTTCTAGCATAGCTCTTCAATTTCGGTGTGTAGCTGCTTTCCTTCCTATAACCACGTAAACCTCATTACGGGTGCCAAAGTGTGTGCAATCAACCTTATCTCATCAAATTGCTGTTGTTTTTCCCTAAGGTCAGTGCTGATGTTTTGCAGAGTCGGGTCCTACTGCAGAGATGTCCAAAGCTCCATGGTCTGCTCAAATAATTATGTGCAGTCCTTGACTGCAATGCCTAATGTGGCCATTATTTCCTTGATGGTTGCTCCGCGCTGCTCCCAAACCTCTGACAGAGTCATCGGCTGTAACTTTAGGGTTTGACTTTGAAATTTGTAACTACAACTCAAATCGGACTCAGCCAATTTCATATTTTGACTCCCTAACTTCCGTAACCAACTTCTATATCTTTTCTTCTGATTCTTCTTCTACTGGAATCTTGATTTTAGTTAGCACATTACATTCATGTGTAATCACTGCTTCTAAGTTCTAGTTGCGCATATCAAAATCTTCTTTCTCCTTTAGTGCCTGCGCCTTTTCCTGGAATATCTACTAGTTATTGGTCTTAACTTCATTAATGACTAGCAGTGCGCACTTCTCCCTAAACCTTATCTCATCGGAGACACCTTGGTGCAATTCATGTAGCGCTTGGATGGGGGGTGCTGCAAGGTTGATACACATATCCTTAAGTTTTGACAGCTAGGCATTGGCCTCTTCTGGTTGGGCGTGTAGGGCCCCGTCTGGAAACTATATCACTCAGAGATGCAAATTCTGATATGTTTCTACTATTTTCACGTTCGCTTGATGCAGGCTATGACCAACGCTCGCTTGTAGTCGCCCTATCTGGATCTGGAGGTCGCGCAGATCCTTCTACACATTTCCCAATGCCTATTGGTACTACTGCTCAAATTGGGTCTAGATCTCTATTGTGGTGTCCTAGAACTTGTCACCGATCTCTTCTAAGTCCCCTTGAGTGAGGACTAGCAGATCCACTTGGGAGAATCTTGTGGACTTATGCCTATTTCATGGTCTCAAGGTGGTATTCTTTGGACTTTTCTTGACCAAAAAGGGGGTTCCCTACTTCGCACCCCCGCCTCCTTTGACCTCTGACTCCTCCTGGTCCTAAGTATGGTGGGATTCAGACTCTTCAACCTCTATTGTAGTCTCCTTGTTTGCCTGCTCTTTGTCAACATTTGCCTTAGCAACAACTTCGTTGGCTTGATGGGGCCTTACCCAGGTTCAAAGTTAGTTGAGCCAACCAAAAAAACCCTAAACTTCTGGCCCTTTCAGAAACAACCCGTGTAGCATAGGCTACAGTCTCACCCAAAGTAGTATTGGGGGATGACAAAACTAGGGTTCTACATCCAAAGGTCTGTGTGATAGGTTCCTGCAAATCCTAGGGCTTAGTTATACCTTCACGGACCCTAATCCTTCCAAAATAGATAATTACAGTAATTCACTTGAACAACTTCCAGATCTTCATGAAGGCCTTCAATTATTCATAACTTATATAAATCCTAATGATCTATAACTTTCATGCACAAATTAAGCATTCAATCATTTAAATTGCAATAAAGAATGAAAATACAGAAAACTACACAAGTAAGAATAAATACATAGATGCATAAGAATTGGATCAAAACGACCTTTATTAGATGTAATCATTCAGATACATACTCCTTTTCCCTGCGCACTAAGCTGCAGGGGCCCACACACTTAGCCTGCAGACTTACCAAGTTCTCTGCTCACTCAGCTGCAGGAGCCTTCCCCTTCACCTAAGTACATGAAGCATACCTTTCATGTCTTAGTTTACTTTCCCTTACAAAAATTTGTATCAATTAGTTATCTTCTAGACTCGTTATGACTCTTCTATTTATAGCCCTTTTGCTTATAATACCATGGTCGGGTCTCAAAACTTCCTTATCACCTAACCACCTAAGGGACTAAAGCCCCTTTGACTCTTACTATCTTCATGCTCCGCTTTCACAAATCGCAGAGACCTTACATCTTTACAAAAGTGAATTACAAAATATGACAAAACTTAACCCAAGGGATCCCATCCCAACAAGCGGACTGAATTCATTTCAAACTAAGTAATGAACCAATCAAGAATATAGGCATTGGAATCAATTGATGGGACACATATCTTTGTATGAATTAGAGAAAGAGTTCATAAATAAAATTATGCATGTTGGTGAAGAATGTGGGCTACAAGACCCCCAATTATAGATAATATTGGCATCAAGGTAGTTGAATCATTTACCATGACATAACTACTATAGCTTTGAAGAGAGTGTATAATTAACATGGGTAATGCACACAAAGAAAGGATGGAAGACTTAGGGGAAAGAAATGCTCATGTTCAAGAAGAGAACAAGTTCTTGAAGGAGGAGATCCAATTAACCAGAAGATGGAAATGATGGAGAAGAAACTTTAGAGCTCAACAATGCTTCCACCAATGTTATAAAATAAATTTTATGATCACCAAAATTTCCTCACAACTTTCATGGTATATTGGGACAAGAGTAGATTTCAACTTATACACTTGAGAAAGAAGGTCATCTAGATGGATAGTTGGAAAGATGATAGGCTCATTTGGATGAAGACTTATATGTAACAAGATTTGGTAGAGAAAGAATATGCCTTGAAAAATCTCCAAGAAGTTTCCAAAGAGCATGGTGAAGTCACGCCACTTTCTATTTCCATCACAGAGGATAAAACAATGATTAAATAACTACGAGTATCTCACATTATTTAAAAATTTCTTAATAACACCTGGGGTGAATTTGAAAATCATACTAGAGGAATTGGTTCCAAATTATTAAGGTAGATGATCCGTGATGGACAAGGGCTAGGAAGGAGAAGACAAGCCATCCTAAGCCCCATTGTAGCTACATTGAGGGTCAAGTTTGAAGGACTATGTTTTAATGGCATAGGGGAAAATCCCATGACAATGAAGATGCTTTTGTGAAGGCAAAGAACATGGAAAAATTGGCATACTAATAAAATAGAAGAGAAACAATGAATGAAGGTGGTATCCCATTGCCACCTTAGCCTTCTTGTTTTAGATTGAAGAAGGGTAGTAATGAAAAAAGTTTGAAGACAAACCTGGACTATCACTTGGAAAAATTAGTAAGAAATTTGGCCAAAAGAATAAGAAGAACCATGGGTATGCATCATGTAAGGCATCCTTGTTTGAAATTTCCAATCCTACAAACAACAATGCCATCCTTTAATTCCCACATAAGAATATTGGCAAGATAATTTTGCACTTGGTATTGCACTAGACTACCAAAAACTCAAGCCTTAGAGTTAGCCAACATACCATCCTCATGTTCCTACTAAAAGATAGTGAAAATAGAGGTTTGTAATTGGCTGTTTGTGAAAAAACTACACCCAAGAACATGCCATTTTGAATATTAAAAAAATATATACAAAATTGGGAACATATATCATAAGTTATTTACACACAATAGTTGGTGAAGACAATGGGATATAAGTCTCTCATTTATAGATCATAAGGTTCTTCAAGAGGAGGAAAAAATAACCAATATGATTAGTAAATGACAGAATTATAGCCCACTCACTTCACCAATATGGATACTATAAAAATAAATTTAATCTTTGTTCCCAAACTTATGTAGATATTTTAGCCTTTAGAATGACTTGTTCTTGGGTGTAACCTAAAATAAAATTGAACAAATAGGTTTGTATTTGGTTCATGGGTGTAACTTTTATGAAAACAACCAATTTTCACTTTTCTTCAACAAGCACATGAGTATTGAATGTTTGTTTACTCCAAGGCTTGAGTTTTGGTTGTCTTATGAAGTTTTGAGCAAAAACTCCTCTTACCACTATTCTTAGATGGGAATTAAAGGACGTTCTTCTTACTTATAAGGTTGGAAATGTCAAGGCCTATGTTCTATATTAGTTCACTGCTTGGATAATCACTTGCAATGTCAATTAAGAGGAAAAATATCCATTTAACATAGGAAATCCATATTTGTTTAGATGTTGAATTTATTTCTTTCCTTGAGGATCATAACCTCTTACATTGTTATTCAAACACGTAAATCATCAACATAAAAATCCAAGGCATTGTGTATTTTAGTCCCTTACAATTTCCTACGCTGAAAAGGAAATCGAGAAGGGTAACCTCAAACCACTTCAGCTTAGTAGCTAGCCCTACTGAGCATGAGAGGGATCTCTCTAAGTCTCTTATCAGTGATATGAATTTAAAGGAAATGAGTTTTAGGCTAGATATACATATTTGTTTGTTTGGTTTTGAAAATTTGGGTTTTAGGGTTTGGAGCAACAAATAGGTCTAGGTTGTACGAGTACAGGAGCAAATATGAGAAGGAGCTATAATCAGAAGCTATGGTGTATTTATAATATTTTTAGTGTAGTATAGAAGAGAAAATGTAGAAGAAACTAATGAGCATAAGTAAACATGATTTCATTAGCTTAGGAAGACATAAACATAACTATGAAAACCAGATAAACAGAGCTTGAGAAACAAGAATTTTGTATATTTCACTGTAAGGCATCCATAGAAATAAGAGATATCATGTAGATAAATATGTTTTAACATTTAGAAAATAAATAGAATGAATAACAAACACCATAAACTCACTAGGCTAGAGTTCCTTGAAAATAGTTGCAAGTGTCTCTGTATTGGCTAAAAAGATGATTACATGCAAGCCTCCTCCAAAAAATGTCCAACCCTTCTCTCTGAAAGATAAATAATACATATAGACTCTCCTAGACCACTTTCCCACCTTCAAGAATCGAATTCCTTGGTGGAGGAACTGATTCCAAGATTCTCTCAACCAACAGGTGAGAGTGAGAAGGTGAAACTCAAACACTTCTTGAAGAGTTTATTTAGGAGTTTGTTTCTTTTATGAGGCCTAATAAACATAAAAAATGACCTACGATGTACATTTATTCATGCCTACATCACCTAGCCTTGAAACTAATGCAATTACATAAAGAGGTTTGACTCTGACTAAGTCAAACTGAGAACTAGAGATTTTACACAGTGAAATTTACAAATTAAAACACAGAAAAGTGCAGAAGCGCAATCCCGACTTTGAGCTGATTGTTTGGTGCCTTCCAGAGGTCAAAATGCAGATTGGAGAGAACGATCAACTATCCCTTCAAGTTTGGTTTCCAAAAAAAAAATCATTTTTGAATTTTTACCTTAGGAAGGCCTTCAAAAATCCATTCGTCCAAGGTCACTCTAGGTGCATAACGCTTGTCAAAAAAGGGTCCAGAATGCTAGTTTTTCACCACTTTTTTGCACTTTTCTCGAAAACTGAGCCACCCCTATAAAATGTGAGGAAATATTCTTTTAGAGGATGGAAAGAGCTTTCCAAAAATGTAGAAATTTCCTAAAATAGATGCCCGAGGAAAAAGCACAATGCCTGGAGCTGTTGATTTTCTGAATTTAGCTCCAAAATTCACAAAAAACTAAAAGTGCTCAAAATTGGCTAGAAGCTGTAAAATTATGTATGTTGAACCTTTATAGATGCTTCAGAAAGAATATCAAAGTTTCCCTCATCCTTTCGGTATTTTTTGGCTTCCTTGAGCTTGTTTTCAAGCTGCTTTACCTTGACATTGATGATCATGTTTTGAGCTTGGTAGTGGTGCACCATATGTCTAAGAAACTGATTATCCATGTTTGCCTTCTCAAGGAGCTTCTCCAAGTGTTCATTCACCATTTTGAGCCAATACTCCTTGTCTTGATTGACCTCAAGAGAAATTTTGTCCTCTAGGTCTATGTCTTCATTCAACAGGATGTGTTCTTCCTCTTCTTGTAATGCCTTCTTTAGGCCCTTTGTTCTTGGCCTTTTCCTCTTACCTTTTCCTTTTTCTCCTTCAGGCTCACTTGAATCTATGATTTATTTTCCCTTACCAACTTGTTGCAATAACTTGGTTTTCTGTTTTTCCATGATCAATTGCTTTCCTTTGAGCTAACTATTCTCATGTTCAAGGAATGTAATGATGTATCTAGCTCTCGCCATGTTGACTATAAGATCCTTGATCTAATAGTCTTTATTTCTGATTATTTGCTGCATGCTTGAATTCTGATCCTCTGCCTCTAAATAAACTAGCTCAAACTCATGCTCCACTATGTCTTTATCTCGCGCTGCTGATCCTTGCTTTGTTGATGTAGAAGGCTTGGCCCTTTTCTCACAATGAGAAGCAAACACAAGTCCTTTTCATCTCTGGTATGTTTTGGTCATCTCAGGTCTAGGTGCCTTAGGAATCTCCTCTGATTTGTTTGATAACCCTATTCCATAGGTTGTGTTGATGTGTCTTGGTGATGGCTTGGTGAAGCAATCTCATTTCATTTTTGAAAGCCTAAATGATAGGAAAAGGGTAAAGACCGTGAGGGGTGAGTGAAAAATGAAATGATGGGTAGGTGGAGTGGGAAAAATGGCAAAGTACATTTGAAAGAGGTGGAAATGAACTATGGATAGCTTATGAAAATGAGTGTAAAAAGCATGGAGGAATGATCTACTTGTGAGAATGAAAAACAGAGTTTGTAGTGAAAGTGCCCAAAAATCCCTAGGAATGAACTAGGGTTTCACTTTTGGAGAGGTAAAATTTTGTTTTGAGGTTGATTGAGTGGTTAAAATAGTTTATTAAACATGCATATAGGTGTATGGAAACATTTTACATGTTTATAAATGAATAAATAAGAATGGCCATCATCAACCTATCATTCCCCATGAGAAATTTCACTACAAACCCTAATTTGAAAAATCATTGGCATGATTTGATTTTGAGAAGAAAAGAAGGAAGAGTAATGGTTTACTTACTTGTTTCTTGGCTTAGGAAGCAATAAAATCAATTTTTGAGGCTTAAAAATCAAATTTGGGAGAAATTTGGGCGTTTTATGGACATTCTGCCTCGTGCACAACGCAGTTAGGCTGTGTGCATCGCAGTGTCTTTGTGTGAAGCGCCATCTTTGAAACCAATTTTTGAGGCCTTAAACTGCTCCAAATTGAGAACGTGATAGCTCATTCAAAATATCTTGATGTCTACAATAATATGGACTTCTCAAGCATGTAATGTGGATAGTCCATCAAGGAGACAAAATGATTTTCCCAAGGTCACTCCAAAAACTGAGGGTTTCTCTGACAAAAGCACAATGCTAAGTTTCAGAGCACTTTTGGATGCCTTCCACTACTCCAAAATAAATATGAAGATACCATTGAAAATATTAGGATGTCGGATACACAATAGAGTCCTTAAGCACTGCCAAAACCTGCTCTAAACCCCTGAAAAATGGTCTTGAAGTTAAGTTGTCCAGAAGTGCAGCAACTCTCCCGTAGCAAGTTTAGTTTGGGCATTTATGTCAAATCATAATACCTGTGCATAAATGAAGGAGGTTTGTGTTCCTTGGACTATTATGGACAAAAACCTCTTTCACTTTTGTAAAATTCTTCTCCATTTGGTCAAAAACATATTTTGAAGCAAACATGTCCCTATGATAAATGATGAGGCGAGGCTGTGTACTACAACATTGTCTTATTTGAAATAAAACATTACCTTTACCTTTATTTTGCTTTCCCTAAGCTGCTAAATCCCTTTACCCACTGAATCACATGATGGACATGTTTTTGTTTTGAAATATGGTATCATGATGACACATGGAGTGAAACACTAGTCCATGACCTAAAATGAGGATTTTAACCATTTCATGACCCAAGACACTTAAATGAAGATATGATGCCTCAAAGACGAAAATGACCATGATAAGTGATTTAGACCATGAATAAGTGAAGGGAGCAGCAGTGACCTAGACACAACAACCAGTGACCAAATTTTTCTTTGAAGACTCACTGAAATGACAAAAAATTGACCTGACACCCTAACAACACCTTGTAAGAGCATATTTGATCACTGGTGACAGGGTGAACTAAATGACACTAACAATGTAGTTTGGAAATTGCAACTAATAAAAAATTGTTGTCCATTATGTCTTTAAAACAAAATAATCATACACAAGAAAACATGTTCTCACAAAAAGAACAGTAGCATCCAAATCAAGGGAATGGATAATTTTTTATGTGTGATTCTAAAGAAAGTTATGATAGTACTAATGATCCAAAAACTTAATACTACTTAGAATCCTACAGAAACATTGAAACTTCCTCATTTGAATAACTCAAAATATGTTGAAACTAACTAAGCTAATTACTCTACTCACAATAATAATGAGATCCCCTTTCTTAAACACTATGGACTAAATTATGGATGCATTGATATTAATGGAGATGATTGAAGATTTTAAGTGAAATTTTGAAACATTTCTAGATGGAATTATTATTTTCTATAGGAATACCAAGAGTTGGAAGGGTCCTTGGAATATTTTCCCATTTAGTTTTCCATATTATTCATGTTTAATTCACTATCCCACCCTTCCCCAACTCTAGGTGTTTCCTTTGATATCATGCCTAGATTCCATTTTCTTTTTGCATATAATGCCAACCAATGTGGAGAGAGAGATAGTATGTCTGTAGAATATGTATGGTTGTATGTCTATGTGGAAATTCCCATAATGATGACACGGTCATATAACTTTCATATAGTCATCCTCTTGTAGTTAAATGGTCATTTAGCCTATGCGTGATCACAAATGACCTAGAGAAGGGGAAATTGTGTTAATTTTTCAAATTGTTCTATGTTGTATTAGTTACTTTAGCCCAATTTAAGTCATCATTAACAATGCATCCAATTATTAGCAGTATAACTAATCATAAACGTAACTTAAAGAAAGAACAATATATGTAGTGACAAAGAAGACAACAATACAACCATAAGAGACAACGGATTGGTCCAAGACTAGGGAAAATCCCCACAAGGGGAAAAACCTTGCAAACATTCTTATTTAGTAGATTGTCATAAAAAGTGTTCAGTAGAGAGTACAATGATCCCAATGCATATGTTTGCAGCGAATATTTACAAATCAAGTCTACATATCTACAAATCTATATAACAATAGAGAGAAACCCAGATCTACCATATCACTTAAAGTCAACTGAACCCAACTATCAAATCCAAAATCAAAACCCTAGGTGCTTTCATCAAAACTGATTGCGTGCATCCGAAACTCCCTGGATGCTCTCCCTGCACCGTGTGAGGGTATCTGTAACTACTCGAATGCTCTCAGGAAGACCTTTCGTGTGCATATAGGGTCAAACTCACTAGATCTACTCGAAAACCATCAGACACTCTCTCCTAGTTTCTATGCCTACGTTCAAGACAACTTGGATGCTCTTAGGACCACTCTATCCGAGCATCTCGGGACCAATACCTTCAGATATGCCTCTGAAACCATAGATGCTCTCATAAGCTTATGTGGCAACGTCTGGGGGTCTCTGGATGCTATCTTGACCACTATGTGCCAATGTCCAAGGACTAAAATTCTCAGTTTTGTGCCATCATCTAGGAACCATAAATCCCTAGCTCAGTGCAAGCCTCACGACTATGATTTTGGACCCTTAAGCAAACACATTTTGTTGAACCTATGTGAACTAAGACAAAAGAGAAGAATAGAAGATGGCTTGATCTTTTTGATGAAATGAGCTTGAGGTGACTTCCATTTATAGGGTTTCCTGAGGGTCCACTTGGAGTTGAGGCTCACCTAAGAAGTTACACATGTGGTTAGGGCCGACCCATTCCATAATACATATATGAATAAAATAATTCAAAACTCAACTTCCGCTTGACAAAATTGGGTGATCTTTAGGTCAATTTTGGTCCTCTTAAGGAGGGGAATTTAATGAAAGCATCATCTCAATCATATGATCTGTACAATGTGGAATTTGACCCTAGTTGCAAAAACTAATACTACCTCTCAACTAGGAAGAATTCGACATACCAATATCTATGAGTTGATCTTCACATCATCCTGTCATGTTGTTGTAATTCTTTGACTGTCTATGATCAACTCTATCAATTGAGAATTTATTGGATCTAAAAAGAATAAGAATCAGGGAGAAATAGCTTCCACCCATACCGAGAAATAGGGCATCTCATCATACGGGTGAGCACATCTTCGACCCTGGAATCTCATCGGGAATCTCATCCTCAACACAAAATCTCAAAAAGGGGAGCACCATCCCAACTTAATCCTATTTCCTATTGATATTCCTGTTATCACTTAGAACTGAAAGTTTGATACATAAAATTACATGCCCTAGTTTGATGACAAAGGTCTATGTTAAAGTTGGTTTCATTTTTATTTGTCTCACTTAGGATTGGGAGTTTTAAAGGTTTTTAACTTAGATCATACTCCACTTCTATTGGTTCTCCTCCACTCATCATTATTCCATAGTCATGTCTTGTCTATGCCAAGTCACCGTGTCTTTTAGTGATTTCACAGCGCAGTCTTATTTGCCCATTTCGCAGCGCAATCATAGTCTAGCATTTTCGCAGCACGTCATGATTAGGCAGTTTCGCAGCGCATCATTAAAAAATATAACTAACAACGCTGCGAAATCATGGATTCATGCATTTCACAGCGAATCTTTCCCGAAATGTCAAGTCTGTAAGTGAGTCAGCATTTGTGTCTACTCATGTCAGTCTGCGTACCTCTTGTATCATGTCTGAACGTTCATTTGCCACTACTTCACCAATAGAATGTTGATATGCACAGAAATATCATTCCCAAGAGATTTTACCGTGCATAGTCCTTAATTATGGTCATGAGTGTTGCATGAGTGACCAGTCTTACAATTACAAAACAATTTAATCCCTAAAGGCCTCATTCCTTTGGAAAAATTGTTTGATCAAAATGATGTGTTCAAAGCACCAAGATTACAAGCTAATGAGGAGGAAGTAGAAAACTGTAATTTAGGTGACTTAGTTATGCCTAAAATAGTCAAGATTTTACAGTTCCTTCCAGCTGATATGAAGATCAAATATGTTGAGATGATGAAAAGATTCATTGATGTTTTTGCATGGAGCTATGCTGATCTGAAACAATATGATTCTTCAATTATATAACATACCATCCCTATTAAGCCGAATGAGAAGCCTTTTAAGCAGAAGCTAAGAAGGATTAATCCTCTTCTAATGCCTCTGATTGAAAAATAAGTGAAAAAGCTTTTTGATGCCAAAATTATTGTTCCAATTAGATTCTCAAATTGGCTTGCTAACTTGGTACCAGTTAGAAAAAAGAATGGGGAGATCAAAATTTGTATAGACTTCAGGAATTTAAACAAAGCTTCATTGAAAGATAATTACCCTCTCCCCAAAATGGATTTTATTATGCAAAACATTGTTGGTTCACAAAGGATGTCTATGCTTGATGGCTTCTCAGGGTACAATTAGATTCTTGTCCACCCAGATGATCAGGAGAAGACAACTTTCACTACACCATGGGGAACATTCATGTATGCAAAAAAGCCATTTGGTCTCATGAATGCAGGAGAAACTTTCCAGAGAGCAAAGGATATTGCGTTTGCTGAAGAAAAGGACAAATCAGTGGTGGTTTATCTTGATGATATCACAGTTTTTTCAAAGAAGGAAGAAGACCACTTAAAGCACCTTGAAAGGGTCCTACTGAAATGTAGGAGGTTTGGTATTTCTTTAAACCCAACCAAAAGTATTTTTGCTTTAACTTCTGGCAAACTGCTTGGACATATTATTTCTGAAGAGGGAATTAGGATTGATCCTAATAGAGTTAGTGCAATTCAAAAGTTAGATTTACCAAGGAGTAAGAAGGAAATTCAATCTTTTCTTGGGAAAGTTAACTTTGTTAGAAGATTCATTCCTAACTTTGCTGAAGTGGTTAAGAACATAACAAAGATGTTAAAGAAAGGAGCAGATTTTAAATGGAAAGCTGAAGCAAAGAAATCATTTGAAGAGATCAAGAAAGCACTTACTCAAGCACCAGTCCTCATCAGCCCGGATTTTACCAAGGAGTTTCTGATCTTCACATTTGCTTCTGAAGACACAATTGCTGGAGTTTTATTGCAAAAAGGAAGTCAAGGTACTGAACAGCCCATTTCTTTCTTTAGCAAGACATTGGCTAATGCTGAATTGAAATATAATATCTTAGAGAAACAAGCTTATGCATTGTGAAACAATTAAGGATTCAGGATTATGTTTTGCACTCTCACATTGTTGCATTCGTGCCAAATACTGTTATAAAAGATATTCTTACACAAGTTGATCCAGATGGAAAAAGGGGAAAGTGGATAGCAAAACTGTTGGAGTATGATATTGAGATCAAACCCACCAAATTGGTAAAAGGTCAAGGCCTAGCCAAATTGTTGACTCAGTCAAATCTGGACTGTATTGATTTTAATTTAAGCTCAGAAATCTCAGAAATTTCTGAAAATGAAGAAGAGATGGTCCAAATAAATGAGAAATTCTTGATCTTAGAGTGGTATAAGGATGTAACATTTGTTTTGCAGCATAATAGAGCTCCTGATAACCTATCAAAATCCAAAGCTCGGTTTACCAAGTTAAAATCTCTCAGATATTTTGTGTATGACCAAAATTTGTTTTGGAAAGATGCAGGAGGAATATTATTAAAGTGTCTCATTGAAGAAGAAGTTGACAAAGTAATTGATGAGTTTCATAAGGGAGATTGCGGAGGTCATCACTATTGGAAAGCCACTGCAAACAAGGTTTTGAGAGCTGGCTATTTTTTGCCAACTATGTTTAGATATATTTATAAAAGGATAGCCACATGCCATGAATGTCAAGTGTTTGAAGGGAAGAGAAAGCTCATGCCAATGCCCTTGGTTCCTATTTATGTTGAAGCACCTTTCTAGCAGTGGGGATTAGATTTTATAGGGGAAATCCATCCTCCCTCATCAGGACAGCATCGCTGGATTCTCACAGCCACCGATTACTTTACAAAATGGATAGAGGCAATACCCACTAGGAAAGCAAATGATTCAGTGATTATTTCTTTCTTAGAAAATAATATATTATCAAGATTTGGCTGCCCAATCAAGATCATTACAGATAATGCTCAAGCTTTCAAGTCCAAAAGAATGATTAACTTTTGTCATCAATATCACATTTCCCTTGGACATTCCACTGCTTATTATCCACAGGGAAATGGTTTAGCTGAGTCTTCAAACAAGAGTCTTGTCAGAATCATTAAGAAGCTGCTGCAAGAAAATAAAAAGTCTTGGCACTTGAAGCTGAAATATGCCTTGTGGGCTGACCGGATTTGCACAAAAAGGTCCATTGGGACATCACCATATGAGCTTGTGTATGGGACAGAGGCTATATTTCCAACATCTCTCGGAGTACCAGTAATGAAGCTGATTCAAGGATTAGAAGAGGAGCCAAATGCTATACAGCGAAGGATAAATCAGCTCATAGCTTTGCAGGAAAAAAGGAATGAGGTGTTTGACGGTCATCAACAAAGCCAAGACAGGGTCAAAAGAGCATTTGACAAAAAGATCAAAGAGGTTACATTTCACATTAATGACAAAGTCCTGAAATGGGAAGCTAGAATTGAAGAGAAAGGTAAACATGGTAAATTTGAAAATTTGTGGAAAGGGCCATATCAGATTTCTGCTTTCCATGGGAATAACACCTATATTCTGCAGGAGGTTGATGGAACACCATATGCTGGAGGACCTGTTAACGGCAGGTTCTTAAAGCATTACAATTGATTGAATCTCGACCAAGTGTCTCACAAACATTGTATATAACCGTTTTACTAGTTTTTCTTGTTGTAAATAAATGACAAGCTGAACAGGAAGCTTAAACCCGAGGTGAAGGCCCACAAAGCTAGAAAGGAATGCTTGTCAACTCTGTTTATGTTTTTAGAAATTGAACAAAGCACTGGACCTACGAGTTCTTAGTGTACTACAGGAGGACACTATCCCAAGTGGAGCCACTGTTATCACTTAGAACTAAAAGTTTGATATATATAATTACATGCCCTAGTTTGATGACAAAGGTCTATGTTAAAGTTGGTTTCATTTTTATTTGTCTCAATTAGGATTGGGAGTTTTAAAGGTTTTTAACTTAGATCATACTCCACTCCTTTTGGTTTTCCTCCGCTCATCATTATTCCATAAGACATGTCTTGTCTTATCCGAGTCACCGTGGCTTTTAGTGATTTCGCAGCGCAATGTCATTTGCCCATTTCGCAGCGCAATCATGGTCTAGCATTTTTGCAGCATGTCATGATCAAGCAGTTTCGCAGCGCATCATTAAAAAATATAACTAACAGCGCTGCGAAATCATGGATTCGTGCATTTCGCAGCGAATCTTTCCCGAAATGTCAAGTCCGTAGGTGAGTCAGCAT